>DWHO01000748.1:0-18065 GCA_018247575.1 Eurytides lysithous rurik
AAAATTACGTTTCTTTGCACACATTCTACCGTGTTCATCATTCGGAACACATGTGTCTGCCTTAAGCTTGTAAATTGTATTTTATTCGACAATGCCAATAAAGGTTTCCCATCTCCTTGCTCAAAATTCAAAGAAGTAGACATCTATATATGTAATTGCTTTATTTTAATCATAAACAATTTATAGATTATGAAGCAATTATACTAACTTACCAATTACACTAGGATATATTTTTTTTTAAATTAATAATAACAACAAAATAATAATAACCTCTATTAATTCCATTCCATATATTCCTATTTTTAAACTTTGTAACAATTGCGAAATTTTACATTACTACCCGCCCGCTACTGTTGAATGCGTCAGTTCGAACCGGATAAGTACCACGACCTTACAGAAAATAAGCGTTTAGTCCGTTGAGTGAGGTGGTCGGTGCTCCCCCCCATATCTCTTTCTCTTCTCCCCCCCAAAATTCCCACAGTGAAGGTTAGCAATGGATTTAAAAGTTCTTCTATGTCAGAAATGTCCATGAACAGAGGTGTTCGCATACCAGCCAGTGTGCCGCTTGCTCCATCAAAAAACTATACTTAAGCTTTGACTCACCTGCTCTTTCTCGAGTGGACTCAGATTTTCTGTCACATGTTTCCTTTGTTAGTTTTCGTGGTAACTAGTAGCTTTAGTCACTATTCATAAAAAATCTGTATTACCTATTCCTAGTATTATTATACTAGAAAGCGTATCGTGTCGTTCGTTAAGCGTGTCGTTCTTTCACCCAGCGTTTTCGCCGGGCGAAAGAACGACAAGCCATGGAAACACATTTTCACTTATAATATTAGCAAGGGATAAATATCACAATAATGTGTATGTGTGATATTTTTTCTGCGAATGACATACCGTTTTGTAACTGCTCTATCCAACTTTACAGTCATTGCGCAACTGACTATCTAACGCTACGAGCCGGTAGCTCTCCGTCAGCCTCCTTGCTGGCTTCGATATGCTCAGAAAAGAGTGCAACGTTAGAGTATCCCGGACCCAATTTGCTGCTGGAATTCAAGTAATTTTCAATAAATTTCCTAGAATTAGTTTGTAATAAAATTTAGAATAAAGTATAAAGTATACTTATATAAATTGTTGTTGTTAATAATGTTGACTTGTTTTTTTTTAACAGCTCCGGACCGCTAGTGCCACCTTACAACTACAACGGGTTTATAGCTAAACTAGAATTCTTAGAGAGGATAGAGGCCAGTGAACCACCGCCTACTGTTATCGCAGCATCGCCTCCACTGGCCGCTTTAACACATCTCACACATCATGGTAAGAATATTGATTGTATTAAAGATTTACCGTCTTATTCCTAAAAAGATATTGCGCATCTAAAGGCTCGCTGTATCGCTGTTCCTAAACTACCGCCGGACTCCCAAAAAATTCCCACTTTAAAGGCCATTGCAACGCATTTACAAATGATGTTTCGAATGGCCATGGGTGACGGTTAAATCGATTTTATCGAAAGTTTCATTAGCTTATAGAGCACTTTAACTATCGACCGATATTTTTTTTTAATTTGCTTTTATATGAATAATACCGAATTCTCGACTATTTTTTCCAATGAACTTAAATATTTATATTTTATGTTATATAGATAAATATAAAGGTGATAATTTGTTTAATGAATCAATTTTATCATTTGTCACATAAAATTAACTAATTAATAATATATATAAATATATTAATAAAAAAATAGAAAACTCGATTCTTACGACTCTACTACAGTTATTATCATAGTTAACATTTATATTAGGAAATGTAGAATTCTGAAATTTAAAAAATGGTAATTGTTAAAGTGCTTAAAATTAAATGAAAAAAATATTTGTCATTTACGTTTACACTATCAATGTCAGGCATAGTACTTCTTTGTTCACACATAAATGTCACACATGAATAAAATAAAATCTAAATTAATAAATTCTCTTTGATGAAAAAAACCTTCGGTCGAATTTCTACGGTCAAAGTACTACGTGATCGCTAGTGTGTGTTATTTGATTATTTCATTATTATTTATTAGAAAGGTTAATCTTATTTAGTACTCTCAAGACTTACTCGGTATTACAAATAAATAATTTTTACTGTACTTCAGCTTAGTTGTTTTGTACATCTACTTGTATTTTGAACTTATTCGAGTAAATTAAATTCCCTTCCCATTTTGACGAACTTCTTTAACAATAGCAACCGACATTGTAGTAATGCTTCTTAAACTACCTTTTTTTCAAGCAGACAGGGTAGCGCCGATGGAAAATACGGTGATCACAAATGAAATAATTACGAACCACAAAGTGAACGGTCGTGTCGGTTGCGGTGTGAACGTACGTGGCTACGGTGCAGGCGGCGTGCGTTCCGGACACTTTGATACCCGATCGACACCCTGGCGCACTCAATGCACGATACATTTGCTCGGGTCTCCCACGGACGTGGTCCAAGTATCTTTGTTCAATTACAACTTAAGGTAGGTCACACCTATATATTAATATGTGAAGAGAAAACTTCGTACTTTTACACCTTTTTACGGTGGTAGCCACGCAGCTACTCCTGCTGCTGAATGGGCCGGCTCGTACTGGATAAGTACCACGACCTCGAAAATCGGCGTGAAATGGAAGTGTTTTTGCATCCACGTTTTGTCCGGTGAGTGAGGTGGCCGGTGGCCCCCTCCTTTCCTTCCCCTTTCGCCCTCTCTCACTCCCTTCCCTATCACTTCCTCCATCCGCTCCGCCCTTTCGCTCCCTCTCTCCTCCTCCTTCTTTCAAAAATTACCCCTCTTAAAGGCTGACAACGCATTTGCGAGTTTTGTAATGCTGCAAATGTCCATGGGCGGCGGTGATCACTTATCATCAGGTGAGCCACTTGCTCGTTTGTCAGCCGAATCTATAAAAAAAATAAAAGCTCTTAGCGCCCACGGGGATGAAATTTTGTGTTTATATCAAGAAAAATTATATAACGGAGTTCTTATTAAAGATATTTGCGGAAACCTAATTTATTTATATCTTATTTTTTTTTAATTGTTAAACTAAATAATCGAATACATTTATAGCGCCTATACTATTAAGGTAAAACACGTGCATTGTTAAATGTCACATACAAAAAACTAATTTATTTAATTAATAAAGATTTTAATCACTATCCTGTAATATACAGCATTAAATATAATTTGCATTAAGTGGACAAATATTCTAATTGAATATTTTTACTTTTTATCGAAAATAAAATGTTTTCCATAGTAATTTTAGTAAACTTTCCATAGAAATTAATCTTAGGATACTAGCTTAAATTTATTTTTACTGTTTAATTGAGATCTTTCTTTAGACAAAACAGAGCCTCATTTATTTTCGTTCCACGATCTACACCGTAGGTTCCCAACGGGAGCGGTGTCGCTAGTGGACGCTGGAGTTTTACGTGGGTGCAATTAGAGAGAGAGGGAGAATAATTTTTTAATTTATGATAATTGATACACAATAGATAGACATATAAATGTCATTTATGGACGATTACGTAATAGTACTATTATTTTTTATTGTAAAGGCTCTCTATTATTTTTTTTATCGCTCAGATCCAGTACGATTACGAAGTAAGACTATTTTGAGTCCACCGTTGTTGTACTTACTTAAGCCAATTGCCAAGCACCAGTTGGCAAGCAAGCATTGCTGTATTCCGGTTATAAGGGCATTGTTTCCAAAATAAAAACTGGGTTTACAGTTAGACTATCCATAAGTTACATTCGCAGCTTAGAGCTTGGAAAATAAAAAAAAATCCTAAAAATAAAAAATACACCAAAAATGGTTAATCGGTAGTCATGATAAGAAAGCACGAGCCATAATCGTACCTAAAATTGATCGATTTACTGTGATAACTCAAAAACACAGATTTGATTCGGCCGATTTTTGGCCGAAACTCAAACCTTCGGTCGGTATTTAAAACAAACTATATACTGACATGAACTGTATAAAAAATATTTAGGAAGTCAAAAATATTGTACTAAATAAGTTACAAAGGCATTTAAGAAAACATTATCAAATAAATTCGCGCTTCTAATTTAAAAGATCGAACTACATCTGATAAGCAAGTGAGTAATTATTATATGGCCAACAAAATAGGATGGCATGAATAAAGGTAATAAAGAATCAGTCAAAACATTGTAATGATACCAATACATACTGTTTTCCCAATGGAGTATAAGTCCATTTCCACAATTCCGCAGAATTTTTATTAAAAATAGTTATTGGAAAATGTATCACATGCTGCCAGGTTGGAAAATATCTTTGCAATATCACAGAATAAAATACAACAAAACGTTCGAAACAAATTTAACATAAAAGATCCGAGACCGATTATTACAGCTGTCGCTTGCGAACTTTTTAAAAGCTTAAATTTTACGTTAAAATAAAAGTGATTTAAAGTTTTACGCAGCGCAAATTTTAAAATTTTTCTACAAAATGGTTTTACAAAGTTTTCATTCGAAAAAAAAAGAGGAATATAAATAACGTAAATTAGCCGTGGCGCCGAAGTGTTCAACCAGACGTATCTTGTAATTTGACAATCAGTAATACAAATTTTAAACTGCGTTTACAAATTTTAACTGTGACTTGTCCACTGCTCACGCATTCGTTTTTTTTTTTCGTTGTGGTGGCCAACGCGTAAGTGTATAAATAATTAGTTTATATAAAAAAAAATACTTTCAAAACATTTAGATTAACATCGAATGATGGATGTTTATTGCTCATAGGTTACAAAGCTGTCGGTCTCAAGTTGAGATACTAGAGGGGTATTACGACTATATCGGTCGAGGCGAAAAAGGAAATCGGTCTGAGCGAGATGATCGAGCTCTGCTGAGAGTGTGCGGCCCTTATATTCGAGAAGCCAGGGATCCAGCTGGAAGGTTTCTAATTCGTCAAGCAGTCACGTCCAAGGGTGCAAATGTAACGATTCTCGTTCGACGCGCATCCAGCCAAAGCGCCGATGAAGAGGAGTTTGTTGATGGGGCGTTTGCGTTTCATGACGGTTAGGCTTCTCGTATATTTTTACGTAGAGTACTCTTAATTTATTATGCATCAGATGTTTCCAACAAAAAAAAATCACTAGTGACTTCCTAAGAGTGCGTGACAAATAATTAGTTTGATGGAATCACGGGCGTATGTTTCACTGTAAAGCATTTATTATGATTTAGATATTTATGTTACGTCTTATATTCTTTTAGATCCTGATGATAATAATTTTAGTTTCCACTAGATTCGTACCCGTAGTTATTAGATTTTCTTAATTAAAATAGTGTAAAATTGAGCATTCTTTAGAATTATTTTGGTAATTATTTATAATCTCGTTTGTATTTCAACTACGTACTGTTATTTTTAGAGCATCATGAAGGTACGGTTACACCCGATGCAACGTGTGCAACAACACATTACGGTCTAGCAGCACAAAGGCATGGTGGGGTGTCTGCGCCGTCACATCACCACGTATTTTGGAACATCGAGGAGAGATTGTTATGCGCACACCTTTTTATGCCGGCTGTTAATCAAAGCGTCACAATAGAGGTACTGCATCTAATCGAATGTAATTTCAGATGAAATAATAGTTTTCCGAAGAGAATTTCGAGAAATGATAAATTGATATTTCGCCTACTCCAATACCCGGTTAAGTAAACAGAACGAGATGTCAATCGAAAAGCAATATATTATATTATCACACAGTCAACTAAATGGGAAGACTTCGACTGTTTTATATGTTTTATTACTACACACACTTACACTACACTTAGAAATTACAAACAAAATAATCTGTATTAGTGAAAATTTAATCTTTATCCTCCACTATATTAAAGTTTTACTTTATAGCGGGTTTCGTAATTTAATATTTTCTTAATTAAATTGAAATCATTAAAGTTAATGATTTAATGCAAGCGGAATAAAAACATGGCGATGCTCTTTTTTTTCCACACTTAACCGTTATTTAACGTCAAAAATATTCGATGATATATTATGACGATTCTAGTCTCGCTAAAAATTATGACTTTCTTTTAAAAAAAAAAATTCAAATTATTATATTCTATCTATATTATTCTGCTGATTCCGGATACATTCTCAGATACAGCGGCTCGATAGAATGTGGAGTGCGGAGCCGCCTGGCACAGCCCCGGCTGGTTCAATGGGCTGCAAAACTGCTTGTGGTGATGCAGGATGCGAATGTCGTGCGGCCACGGCGTTGCTTTACCACGACCACGTGGCATTAGTGGCCAGTGATGGGACGCACCTCTCTTGTCTCTGTGGCGATTTTCAAGTATGCAGTAGAGGGACAGCTCTTTATTTCAGCTCCACCTTCATTTACTCATACAGGTCAACTCGTCCAAGTACCGCTCTGTTCAGTACCAGGATAACTAAGGAGTTATTGTATTTTGTCTGGAGAGCAATTTTTTTATGGAGTAAGTTAACAAACGAGCGAGAGGCTCACCCGATGGCATGCGATCATCGCCGCCCATGGACAATTGCAACATTAGATAACTTGCAATTGCGTTCCCAGCCTTTACGGAAGAAAACTTAGAAAAAGGAAGGGAGTGAGAGAGAACAGGTACGGGGAGGGAGAAAGAGGGGTGGGTGGGAGAAGGGGAAAGTAATGGAGAGAATAGAGGACTGCTCCTATATCCTCTCCATTACTTTCCCCTTAGGGATGGCAGTAAGAGAGGGAGGAAGGGACGGGTGTGTGATGGGCCATCTCACTCACCGGACGATACGTGGAAGCAAAAACACTTCTACTTCACGTCGATTTTCTGTGAGGTCAACACGACCTTATCCGGTTCGAGCCGGCCCATTCAGTAGCGGGAACGGCTGCGTGGCTAAACTATTTCAAAAAAAAAAGATTTACCCAAAAGCCGACTTTTTGACCCATTAGTTTATACCTTATTCTCGTTGGTATTTTGTTACCATTTTTGATGAACTGAAATCAAGATAAATTCCGTCCTGAAAAAGATCAATGGACAAAGAATAACTTAAAGCAGTTTATATGAGAATTGTGGGTTCATTCGTATCACCTACGTCGTGAAACATCAGTGCTAATGCGCCATACTTCCGCTCGGGTTAATAGCGGTCGGACGACAGAGCGAGCGAAATACTCGAACCCACAGGTCAGGCTCGCCGGTGAAAATTCAATTACTTAGCAGTAATCTACCGTGTGCGTATTGCGTAAAGCGTCCGGGATGAATTTTATTTGTCCGTTTCACATCGGTATGCTGAACGCTATCAAAGCCTTTGATGACTTATTCTCTCTTATTTTTATATATATCTTTTACTATTTCTAGTTTACAATCCCCGCGTATGTTATTAATTATGGAACTACCTATTCTGTATATGCTAAAAAAGTTGCTGTTTACTAGTTTATTATTTAAAAGTATAACTGTTGTTTTTACTATATATGACATAACGTTTGATTATAATTTTTCTTTAGAGAAAAAAGAAGGCAAAAATTAAACCTTACGTCTATACTGGTATTATAAGTAAAATGTAAGCAAAATCTCCACCATTTTGAAGTATTTATGAAATCATGTAGTTAACACCTCTCAATTTCATGTAGTACAGTCGCGTAGGCAATGATGTGTGATTATGGTAATGGAAATATTTTTTATTTTGTTATTTTTGAATCTTAATCACAAATTATTGTTTCACGCACGCGGCGACACTTAATTTCGTTTTTTAAAATTGAGTTATTTATTAATTAATTAAATTGTCTATATTTTAGTTATGGAAAATTGTAATTTATTGAGTTCGTGGATATATAGTATATATAGTATATTAATATTCAACAATTCTACATATTTCGCCTTTTGATTCAGTTCTAAATTAGCAACGTTTAAAATACTTTACATTGTTCATTGTCATCTGCAATTTGTGATTATGTTTTGATGTATTTGTTTTGTTACATAAATTGTGTCCTAACTAAAAACAACTCTTATTTAATAGGCTGCTTGGTTGCCAGTTGTTGTTCGAAGTTGGACTAGTTTGAGGTTGGAGTATTCAGTGGCTCATTATACATATGCTAGTCGGGGATTTGATTACGCAGCCGCTTATAGCTTTAACGATGACGCCATATGTGGACAACGCACATACACAACTCACTCAGGTAAAATCGAATAGATTTTTGTTTAAAATGATTTAATTATATTATGATAGTAGTATATTATGTTACCCGAGATCTGGAACGTTTATCGGTAATTCCGGACCCACTCAGGTAAAATCGAATAGATTTTTGTTTAAAATGCTTTAATTATTTTAAGATAGTAGTATATTATGTTACCCGAGATCTGGAACTTTTATGGGTAAGTCCGGATATTTTCACTCCTGGTGGCTCGAATCTCCTAAGGTTGAATGTTGTACAGCTGCGTCAAACAGTTCACTAATAATTTCACTAATGACTTGATATATCCCACATTTATTATCGCGGTTTCTAAATGCACCATTACAAAAGAATCAGAACATCGTCTATCTCTAAAGCATGGAAATTAAAATGGTTCTTTGTGTCTAATTACGCCAGATTTATCACAAAGTTTTACCTTAAAATGTACAATTGAAATCGAAGAAGGAAAAAAAAACGTTTTAATTTAACAATGTACGCGTGTGGAATAAGTTGGTTATTTTTCTTAGTAGCGAAGGGCGTGTCGAGAAAATTACATGCCACGACCCAGTTTCACTCCGCAAAAGGTAGCACTGAATCGAAAAAAAGTCTTGAACAAGGTCGTAAAGTTCCAATTACAACGTCGCCATTTGGTCGTGTCTGCCTTTCCGTTTTATTAAATCTAATATGTTCATGAACAATTTGCCACGGTTTTTCAGATTACTTCCGTTTCAAATTGACATTGGCATTTTTATTTTTTTACGTCTTCACAGGTGAAATATCCTCAAGAAACGTTTCCGTTACTGGGACTTTAAATGAGTTTTTCTATCAGCAGTGCACCTGGGTGCTAGATTCAAATGTCGAAAGACAGCTCTTTATTGATATTTCTTCGGAACAGGTTAGTGACCTTTATTTTCTTTTTATACATTCCTATATTATATCAAAAACAAATTAAGATTAATACATTCGTTAAGTTGTGGTGACCATATTTTATGGCAAATTAGATAAATAAAGATTTCTTCATGTAGTATTCAAATTCAAAGTCAAAATTCTTCATTAAAAATTGGATTGCTTTACAATCACTTTGTGACGTCTATTGAATTCACTACCTGTTCGGAAAAAATACCTCGGTCCTGAGAAGAACAGGCGAAAGAAACTCAGCTATTCCGTATTTGAAGAAGCATTTTGATTTAATGTTATTATTCTGTTTATAACTTCATAACTTTTGACATATGTATTTTAGGACAAATCTTGCGGATCATGGAACATTACTCTCCACGAGTGGTCAGGAATCGGTGTCCACAGCTCGGAAGGACTTGCAGCTGCGGCGGGCGAACTACTTTACACCTTTTGTGCGCGTCATAAAAACCATACTTACACTTTACCGTGGCGACTCAATACTGTTGTTATTAGGTTTGTATTTTTATTGTCCTTTTTTGTTTTCTCTTATTAAAAAAACGAAATGTAAGATAGAAATATCTGGTGTTACAAGGGTTTTTTACATACATAAATTTCACACGAACAATCGCCCAGATTATCTATCATTTATCCCGAGTGGGAATCAACCCACGACCTTCGACGCCGAAGCCAATACCTTAGCAACTACGCCATACGGGAAACATCAACGGGAACGTCAAACATCATTAAATCATTGTTGTAGACAGTATTAGAAGTTCAAAAGTGTCTATGGTGCGTGTATATTGTTTAACTGTCGTGGTTGATTTTAGCTCACGCGGCTCTGTAAAACTTCATAGGTAGACCGAACCTGTGGAAATACTAAGTTTCCACGAGCTTGAAACCCCTGCAGGGACACGGTTTTGTTTGTTGTTATGTTCTTCTTGACGTATTTGATGTGGGAACTGTTATTTTGTCCTTGTATACTCGTAAACGCTTTTTGGATGGTTTGTTTTATCATTTCTATCGTGTTTTACCCAAAAATGTGACCAAAAAATAAAGTAAACGGCAGTGGTAGAGATCCACGCAACGGAAGCAGCGTGGAAACGCAAGAAATATATTATAATTTCACAGTTTAAAATAATGAATATACGTGGTATTGATACATGTTTAATGACATAAGTACAAAAGTGAAAAAAAACTGTGTGTAACACTCACCAGTTGTTTTTTTTATAATTTATGTATGTGTGTACGTTTTACTGTCAATATTCAACATTTTTATGGTAATATGCCGAGCAAATAAAACATTACCATTGTGCACTGTGCCATACCATACGCACCGACGCGTAACAAATATACATATTTAATATAACATTTCCCTTCAACTTCCCTGAACGGTAAAAACGTTCTTTAGGGTGCCCATTTCGTAAATTATTTATGAATGGCTTTAGCTTTAATACATCCCTAATGCGCATGCTTTTACACCGCTGAGTATTTCCTCGGCAGGAAAATCTTTTTTCTTTGTGCATATTATACGAAGACGTCAGTCAGGTGGGGAAGGTGAATAATGCTGAATACAATGGTGATTGCGTAATTTTAATATCCTACCTAATAGTTATAACTGTTTATTATATGCAATGACATCGTTTTTAGTGAATGTTTATTTGCTACTTATTTCGCGTGTTTAACGACGTTTAACTTTTAGTAAAGTTATGGAAACATATTGGTTTGTCCCTATATCACGATGTAATGGTGTGACTAAATGTAAAGATTTTTGGAATAGTATTTGCAATGAAGAATGAATTTTATCTTATCTAGTGCACTTTTATTTAATCTAGTAATTATGACATCTAAATGGTAGAACTCTGACTCTGAGAGTTCGCTTGGGGAGGTACCACTGCGTTGTCATTCTGCCGCCAAGTAGCAACATTATATCCCAGGTCGAAGGGAAGTATTTCCAGCGTAGTTACTCGGCTTTGGGTGACAAGAGAAGCTCATGGTCAAGCAAGTTCTGTGTGGTCCTGTATCATCATGGACAGCGTCTCACTTACCGTCAAATGTATTTCATACTCATCTCCTTATATTCGGTGATTGTGGATTTTTTTGGGTGGTAAAGCCACGCAGTAGTCCCAACTGCTACTGAATGGCCTGGCTTGAACCGGGTTGTCCACGACCTCACAGAAAATGGCGTGAAATGGAAGTGTTCGTGCTTTCACGTTTCGTCCGGTGTGTGAGGTGGTTGGTGGCCCACCTGCTCCCTTCCTTACTGTAGCTTACTAAAAATTCCCACCTCGAAGATTGGCATTTGCAAGTTCTTCAATGTTGCTAATGACCATGGGCAACGGTGACCGCTTACCATCAGGCGAGCTGCTGCTTGCTCGTCTGCCTTCTACTCCGTAAAAAAATCTCTTAAGTTTAAATAAGTGAATAATTATATGAAATGGACTTTTCAACATGTTTTGTTATTTTATATATGGATCATTAATTAAAAATGCCGTTTTGTTTCTGCTTTTGCAATTAGGCTAGTCGCGTTATCAAGACAGCAGCCTTTATACGTAATCCGTTGGAGATCACAGGTGGTGCGGGCCAACACCCGCCTAGGCCCTCCGACGCCGGCACCAGCGGCCGCCGCCTCCGCCTCTCATCTAAGGGAACTGCTAATGTTCCGTAATTACTTCACTGTTTTATTGTTGCAGTCACTGTTTAAACTTAATTACAATTGTTGAATTCTCGCATGCTTAACTGTACTTTGTATTATCGAATACCCATTGCAGGTTTTAGTTGATCGATTTAGAAAAACAATTATAAATTTATATAATGGCATTAATCGGTTAGGTTTATTTTTATGAGAAAGAAATACAATATTTTTACGGTGAATAAAATATTTAGAGCTTTAAATAGATAATACATGTGACGAATGTTAACATTATTAGAACAATTACTCAATATAGCACGTATTATTTGTGAGACTAACGCATTTTTACGAAGTATTGTGTACTAAATTTTTGTCAATTAAAATTAATACTGTATGTTCTATTACGTTTGTAAATAATCAATTAAGACATTAAGACATACCTTAATTTAAAAAAAAGGATATAGGCACAAAATACACATACTGCTGTGTTCTTTATGTTATGAATGTATTAAACCAGAACATTTATTGGTGTTTCAGTAAACGGTCATTATGTGATTAAAAAAATGTTTTGGCATCTTGTTTTTAGGTTACCATTGTTAGGAATAGGTTTTGGTAAAATGCAAAAAAGTTATAGTAGTGGGTTAAAAATGGTCTTCGTCACTTATTTGAGTAAATGCATTTTTTTGTTGTCGTATTGTAAAATAGTAATACTTGAAGGGAAACTTATTACGTATATATGTATTTTATATACAACGTATATATCAATCAAAAACTGTGTGGGGTAAAAAGATTACCTATTAATTAGACAAATAGTTATTAGTAGGTGTAAATATCCAACACTAGGAAAATTCAATGGTAATCATAAATTAGGTAAGTAGGTTGTATCCTAAAATAAGTGATCCATTAAAATTTGTTACATGGGAATAAACAAATAAACTAAACTTTCTGTATTAATTAATGTTGTTTTCTTGTAGAAGTTGCAAACCTTTAACGTCA
Source organism: Eurytides lysithous rurik (assembly GCA_018247575.1). Taxonomy (NCBI): domain Eukaryota; kingdom Metazoa; phylum Arthropoda; class Insecta; order Lepidoptera; family Papilionidae; genus Eurytides; species Eurytides lysithous. The sequence goes on from DWHO01000748.1 coordinate 12,671, forward strand.
AATGTCTTTGCAAGCTCGCATTTGATTATTTTCTGTATTGTTTCGAAGTTGAAAATAGGCACTGCGGACAAGAAATTCACCTTTGTTTAGTTTTCTTAGTACGTGATGTGTCGCAGATACTTCTTAGAACCAAGGTAACGAAAACTGTTTAATAATAATGTTCTCCTGACCGATATTGTCCATGGCGATCATTCTGCAGGAGGTCAGTCAAGGGACTAGGATATATTATAGTGCACAAGCGTTTGCGCAGAAACAGGTGCACTCACTTTTCCTTTACTCTCATAGCCCTATGGAACGGATTACTGAAACGACCGGAGAGAGATCAAGCGCAGAGGCAGTGACGTTAAACCAACCTCTTAATAACGACTTCTCCAAGCTACCACTAGATAGCGTCTACAGGAAGCCGGAACCGATTTTTTACATGTCCATCCGACGCATGGATCATCTTACTTTTCAAGTAATCGGGTGATTAGTCCGTAATGTCCTAACCCAACTAAGAAACAACAAAACAAAGTTATTGCCCTTCACAGGATTTGAACCCACGACCGGTTTGTAAAGCGCAGGCCTTTACCATTAGGCCACGGAGGCAGCATCACTTATTCTTCCATTACCGAATAACCCGATAGGTCGGATTTCCGACTCGACCGGTAAGAGATCAGCGTCGGAAAGTAGCCGAAACCGACTTTTTACATTCCCATCCTTCGCGGAATTCGAACCCGTGACCTCCAATTTGTAAAGCACTAAGCTACAGTGGCGACCTAGTAGAGATATTTAATAAAGAACTTGTATCTTGTAGTTAACTCAATATTAAGTGTCTATCTAAAAACTCCAAAAATGAAAATTTAGGAACTCGGGATAAGTTTTCTTCAAACCTGGATTCGCTAGTCAACAAAATATTATTGATTTATACAAATTAAAGGGCAGAGGTTATATGAATTATTGTTAAGACCATTCAAGTAATTTCAAAATAAAATAATTTCATTCGTTTAATGTGAATGGTATATGATTTTTTTATTTTTGAAAAAAAATAAAAACATTGATGTTATAAACCATAATACAGTTACGCTATAATTGTATCTTTTTGCTACTCTTCTTATTTGACGAAAACACGTTTGAACGTGAAATAAAATGATATTGAATTTGAAAATAATTTATATTCATTTTTTAGCACTCTAGATATCTGTCAAGATTCTTAGTCTTTTAAAAAAAATCAAACAAGAATAATTATTCTTCACATGGGCTTCAGAAGTAGGTCATTTGCAATTCGATGCTACATTAGAATACATATTACATAATCATTAAAAACGAAACTACGAAAAATACAGTAACGTTTTTTTTAAAAAAATATACACGAGTAATGATTTCTTTTATTTATGTGAATCGTGCAACAATTAAACAAATTTACGGATATTATTGCGTTTTATTCGACGTTTCGAACATTTTTCCGAGTCCATGGTTAGGGGAAAACTGAGATGATAAACGGCACAATGTAGTTTAGTATAGTTTACTAGTGCTGCTCTGAAAACGTTTAACCGTTAATTTTGTTGCACTCTACGCAGTACGATCTTATGGTATCTTGAAGTCTTGCATAGTGTTGGTGTGCTTAAGTTTAATTTTATTAATTATAAGCCTGGTAGCAAGTGGTAATGCCCAAGCACCTTATCTATTGAAGCTATGACGTTTCTTTATTTTAATAACCTCGTGAATCATTCTTCTTCCTCATTATATCAGTATGCATTTTAATTAAAATGTTTAAGGCCATTAATTTTTTTTTTAAATAAGTATATATTATGATTATGATTTGACATTGTACCTTTCTTATGGAGTAGGCTGACAAACGTGCAGGCGGTTCACCTGATGGTAATTGATCACTTCTGCCCATGGACAGTTGTTACAGAAAGTGCAAATGCGTTGCCAGCCTTTAAGGGGGGAATTTTAAGAGTGAGAGGGAATGAGAGGGATGGAAAAGAAAAGGGAGGATGTGAACTAGTTTTGTCATTAGTCCCATTGAAGGCAAACATAATTTTTTTTTAATGTATTGTCATGAATCAGTCATCGAAGTTGGTATATATATCTGATTAATCAGCCATATTTATTTTGATAATCATAAGAAACGTAAAAGATTATTTTAGTACCATAGAATAAAATCGACATTATATCAATAACAAATCGAAGACAAACGCTCTAAGTGTTGACTTTTCATTTGCTTTCGTAGTCACTCTCGACTTATTCCTATTAAGTCACTGATATAAGTCGTGCTAGTATAAGCAAAACATTGATTAGTTCTTTGTAGGAACAAATACAATCATATACAATAAACTTATATCAACATTTTTGTTGTTATTTTTCTTCAGAAAGTTTATTAGTTATTAATATTTTCTTATATATATAGCTGGGTTTAAGAATATGTACGTTTCTAAGGGGTAAAATTTCAAATTCTGTTTCAATTATAGTAAAATAAAAATAACGAAATTTCCGTAAAAACTTATCTAAGATGAATTACATACATATGTATGTATGTAACCCGATATTAGTTAATCAATTTAATTTTAATCAAAAAAACTGAAACACATACCAATGTTTATAGTGCTTGCTTTCAAATGACAGATTTTTAAATAAACCCCTTATTTCATTCCCGAGGAGTTGGAATTTCCGATAACCCACTGCGTAACCCGTTAGAAGTAGAATGACACAAAATTCTTTCTCGGTGTGTGGCTATGTCATAGAAAGAATGCATTTTATGAGTTTTATGTTTTTATCTTCAATTGTCTAGGTTCATTGATGATTATTTAGTCGGTCAATCAATAATTAATTCTGATTTTTATATAAAAGCCTTTTAAAAGAAAAGAAAAATCGTACCTTTGTCCAGTTGCCGATGATAATATAATTTTTTATCAATAATATTTGAAGCGTTTCCTGGGCTTCATCAAATATTAAATTAAAAATGTATTGTCATAAATCGTATAATCAAATAAGAACGAGTTATGAATTTTAACGCTCTTAAATTTTAATGAAACCAGTACACAAGAAATCATAATAAAAACATTTTAAACGTTTGAAAAAATTGGCATTATAATAATAGATGAGGACAAAAACCTATCATATTAGGGGGGTGTGAACATCGTGGTCACGAAAAGGTCCGAAAAGCCCCATTGAAAACGGTCCCGTAGACTTATTTTAATTCGAGAGCTCAAGACATCACAATAAAGGTTACCCCAGCTTAAACCAGATAAAGGATTATTGCCACTTGACATTATTCACACTGACAAAGGAATACTTTTTCCTGATATATTACAATTAAAATACTCTTACATAAACCTCTTCTTAAGAAGTACAAATTGTAAGAAAAAATTCAGCCGTTTTTAAAATTACTTCAAACACCATTAACACTGTGATATTTCTATATATCTCTTTCTAGAACAAAATGAAACATTGAAGAAAATTGGTGACACAAACACCTCTCTATTTTCGCATAAAACGTCGACCAGTCCCTCGGTAACATGTTAGTTTGTCTACCGGCGTTTGCCGTAAAACCGCATTTCGGCTCTATTGAAAACTTAATCACGTTTCCCTCTTCCTTACTGTATGTTTTAGGTGATTCAAGCATTTTCATTATATCACTCAATTTCGTAGTAAAAATAGATTTTTAGACTCTGTTAAGACAAGTCTGATAATTTATATAATATATTGATAAAAACGGTAGTATCAACTGCTGTTATAATGTTAATAATTTAAATTAAATCAATTTAAAAATCGTAGTGAATAACACTGAAAAAAAAAATAATGATTCATTGTGATGTCAAGATTCATAAAGTTTATAAATATTTAACATCTAAACGAGTGGACATGTAAAATTATTGAATTATTATGTATAGAGTATGGTGTTAAAATAGCAAAAAGTAATGACATTAAGAGGCTTCTCAGAAGAAAGCTTACTTCTCATTAGTTCAAGTTTAACGCATGATTTTATATGCTATAAGATGAAAGAGTTATTGCTACAGGGGCTATAAAAATGTGATATTCGATAGAAAAAGCTGATCTGATCGTAAAATATACTCTACAAACATTTTATGGTAGTGGAATAACGTTTGATTTATGACTTTTCCTATTATTAATGTGTTTGAAATTATTGGTGCCAGCTACGCTTCTCAATCAATCATCAGATAGAACCATTAAATTATGTTTTTGAAAATTCTCATCGTTGTATCGATGTGTGGGTTGAGAGCAATAATATTGCAGTCAAAATTACGATAGTAATTAGATTATAAAGCAGATGACTTTTGTTCATATTTTTTTAAATGTATATTTGCACATGTGCCAGTACAACATTTTGTATTACATAAAATAATTAAATTTTATAGCCATTACAAATTTTTTTTTTAATAAATCTTAAACAGTAATGATCTTAAAAAATGATTTATAGAACTTAATAACAAAGTTAAATCCCTTAATTAAGGCCGTAAACCCAATTCCACCGTTCTTTTACTTTAGCTTGCTTTTGATGCTTTGTTTTGGGATCCATCAAAACTTTGTTTACGTAATATATTAAATCAAATCAAAATATATTTATTCCAAAAGGCCTTTACAAGCATTTATGAATCACCATTCTTACATCTCAGTTCGTGAGAAAGCTACCACCGGCTTGGAATTCAGTTCGCAGAACCGGCGAGCAACTCAACACTTGCTCTTTTAAAATACCGTTACACTATGCCTAAATACAATAAGAGCTTTCCCACATACGAGTCAATCAAGTAAATTCACAGTGATAGTGTCACGCAGCTGCTCCTGATGCTGAATGGGCCGGCTCGAACCGGTTTAGTACCACGACCTCACAGAAAATCCGCGTTTCGTCCGGTGAGTGCGGTGGCCGGTGGTCCATCCCCTTCCCTTCCTCTCTCCTTCCCTTCCCTTCTTTTTAAGACTGGCAATGCATTTGTGCTTCTGTAATGCTGCAAATGTCCATAGGCGGCGGTGAAAACTTACCATCAGGTGAGCTGCTTGGTCGTTTGTTAGCCTAAGTAATAAAAAAAAATTCCACGCATTTTCGTCCATTAAATCAGTTGTTTTGTTAATGAAAAGACGGCTGCCCTGAGTTTACCCACGAGTGTTAAGAGATGAGAGTTCCACTGGAGTTTATTATCTAGAGTTATCATATCTAAAGATTATTACGTTTTACAAATTACGTTCGGGAAAAATTCTTCAAAGACCGAGTTAAAGTCTAATTTTCTTATTTCATAAATAGTCTTGTCTAAGAATCTTCATTTTAGTTTATAAAATAAATGACTCAATCATTTTACTAGGTCAATAATTTTAACACTACGACTTTTGATGGAAGTATTTTTGCTTCCGCGTTTCGTCCGGTGAGTGAGGTGGCCGACGCCCATACCCCTCCATC
>DWHO01000749.1:0-18064 GCA_018247575.1 Eurytides lysithous rurik
GTCCATGGGCGGCGGTAATCGCTTACCATCAGGTGAACCGCTTGCTCGTTTGTCAGCCTACTACATAAAAAAAATGGATTTATTTGAAAATGAAGGTAATAAATAATCACGTGTAAATAAAACGCTTTTTGTTAAGAGGGAAAGCCTGTATTAAATTTAAGCTTATAATGCATGTCATTTAATATGGCCAACTACGAGCGTGCCAACAATGAACGCATGGCTTCCGACAATAAAACAGCTGCCGGCCCACTGTAACGTTATACAAAACACACTACTACACAATCTACTCTTAATAAATCTGATATCCTAGTAGGCACCCACGGTAGGTAAATGACTGAACAGCGTGTATACGAAAATATCTACTCACAACTAGACATAATTTAATCGACAATGACGACGATTACGAAATATACATTTTCGCGTTAAAGCCTGATTGCTGTAATACTTTAAATATTGAAGATAAACGGACCATATATTTATGGTCCATTTTTCTTTTGTGAATGGAAAAAATTGTAGCATACAAACATTTGTAGGTTGTACAATTAAGATCAGGGATGATTTGTGAAAAAAAGAGATATCATCATAATCTATTCAGTACCTTTAATAGCCTTTTTTAAATTTGGCACGCTTGATGTTGCTTTACATGTAAAATTGGCAGCCACTTTGAATAATCTCAATGTTGACATTGCATTTAATCGCAAGTAATATTAACAGACACATAAAAAATTGTTTATAACTAAAGAACACTTTAAATTGTTGTAATCAATCGCACATAATAGGGACAAAAGCATGAAAAAATTTTAAAACTCAACATTACGGAATATAAAAAAAGCTTAAGTAACCTACAGAGATAAAAATAATATAAAATTGTCAATGGATAATATAAATATTTACACAACTACAGTTATTTATAATCTCGACAATAAAGCGGCATATCTCGTAAACAATTACAGTACATGTGCGAAACGCATTATGTACAATAGAAAAAAAATAGAAGGCTTAGATTTCAATCGGCGCGGTAATTTGATGCAGTAGCAACAATGAAGGCCATTTCCGATGTATGAACAGCTGCTCGTTTTGAAATCCCGTATCCGTGTTTAATATCGTATGGATCTTTCGAACAATGTGAAAAGCTTTTTGTTTGATTTTGCCTCGCACAGAAGTAACCACGCTGCTTACGTGTAAACAAAAGTGTTACGGCGAACATTTATTATTTTCTAGAATGGTTTCAGAGTGTGCCTAATTGGGTCGGCGGAATTTTGAGTATGTTTATTCATTTATAAATCATTACGGTTTTTACACGTTTACATTACATTAAGGACGAAGTATTATTGATTTTTAAACAAAAGTCCTTTTTTATGGACGTTAAATATTTTCGCTTTTTAATGTGAGAGGTGGTTTTGAAATAATGACTTATAATGCTTTAACCGAATACAATTACATATTTCTTATCATTATAATAAAAATTGTTTAAAAGATTAATTCTTTCTTATGTTTATTAATAAATATAAGAAGGCATTAGTCAAATACTATCACAAAATATAACTAAATTAAAATTTCACCACTAATTTTAAAAACAAAAACGAAACGACAATCTGTCAGAAAAACAACATAGAGAGCTTCTGCAGATTTCATAAATGCTTAAAGTAAAAACAAAATTAGATTAAAATATTATAATTCTCACATAAAAACTCGTTAATAACACAGAGGTTGAAATCGACGACGGGTGTACGTTACTTGCAGAAAGGCGTTAGTCGACAAGGGAAATTGAATCTCCAGGGATTTAGAGGCGCCTCCGCAAACGCTCGCCAGGCATCACGGCCTACGTCATTTACGTCACTCTGTGAAATATTCAACGTCCCCGTCGATTCCGTATCGCATACCACGAAAATACGTAGTTGAAAAACACATTACAAAATGTTTCATTCCTTTCCAGCCCGACCGGCTTTAAGCTCTGATATAAATGTAATTTTATCTGGGTGTATCCTATGAAGGAGAAATTTGTATTTCTTGTTTTCGATACTGACTTCTGTTTAAAGGAATTAAATAAAACAACAATAAATAAAAAAAAAGGAATTATGAGAGAATTCGAAAGTGGTTCCGTTCAATAATCTTTTATATTTATCAATTTTAGCCGTAATTTGTTAAACCTTTATCGCCTCATAACATTGTGATTTTATTTGACTTATTTGAAAACAAAAAAAAACCTAGAAATAGTTTATTTAATAAGATTTTTAAGATTTAATTTTTTTTTTTAATACCAGAGAGACTATTATATTTGTCTCACCTCGCATGTCATTCGAATGGTACTTGGAAATATGGCTGCTTATTTTTAATTTATTTTTAAATGTATTTTTAGGGTGGTAGAGCCACGCAGCTCCTCCCACTGCTAAATGTGCCGGCTCGAACCGAATAAGTACCACAATCTCATAGAAAATCGGCGTAAAGTGGAAGTGTTTTTGCTACCACGTCCGGTGAGTGAGGTGACCGACGGCCCACTCTCTTCCCTCCCCTTCCTCCCTTTCTTACTCCCTTCCCTATCTCTTCTTCCACCTCATCCCTCCTTCTGCTACCTCTCTCCTCCTCCTTATTTCAAAAATTCCCCCCTTAAAGGCTGGCAACGCATTCGCTAGCTTTTTAATGCTGCAAATGTCCATGGACGGTGATCACTTATCATCAGGTGAGCCGTTTGCTCATTTGTCAACCTAATACATAAAAAATGCCCTTCCAATTGGCCCTTCTCGGCTTCAAGTATATTTATGTGATGTGATATTGTGGAACCGGTTCTTCAACTACTATGTTTATATATATATAAAGGCTTTAGATAGTTTTAGGACAGAGAGTACAATTTTCATAATAGGGTATTATGTACTAAAGCAATATTGAAGTTTCAACAATCGGCCATCGTCAGCCTACGAATAGTTCCTAGAACACTAACGATGTGCTCCATGATAAGTGGCCGTGTAAGTTGCGTGGGAGAGTCGAGGTCCAGGAAGTTTACCCATGCTTTTGTATTAAGCCAACCAGTTAGTGAGTACCGTTTGGATGGCACGGAGTAACCCGTCGGTTACCGACTCCCTTGGGAATCGTTGTACACGATGTCAACTCGCGATTTTCGCAATTAACACAAATTAGTAACGGCGCGCGTGGTGCTCTGCGTAATTGCCTTTGTATCAAACATTAATTGAAATAATCATCGGGATGTTGACAGAGTCATTTGCGAGATCGTAATTAAGTAAAATATGGAAACCAATGCGATAATTCACTGTTTGTTTCGTTTAAACGCGTAATTTTCTGATTACTTGTGAAAAATGTAGTTAATGAAAATATTCAATTTTTATAATAGATTTATTTTAACAGCAGGTGGTTCTTTTCTCGTAAAAGACATTGCAAAAATGTTTTATGATTTGTAGTGTGCAGTAATTTTATGTAGGGTTAGAAAAAAGTCTACTAGAATAGGAATAGGTATTATGTTGAAATGGTTTTATGATTACTAGATGCGTATTAGAGAAAATATAAAAAAACATTAAAATACCATGAAAACAAAATTTACGATACCTCAGCTCAAACGTTGTCATAGATTTATAACAAATGCGTTTACTACAAATATATTTATTTAGTCTTTTTATCAAGTCTTGTTTTAAGGGGGTTTTACATCTAAACCACGTTACTAGTATCACAGTTTATGAAATGGATTTTCGCATATGAGAAATTATGTGTTAGTTGCGAATACTTCAATGGGGTATCTGATTATCAAAGGCACGGATTTGAAGGGATCCAGCACTTTGAGTGCCCCAGGTATACGAGCCGGTAATTGAGGGCGGTGTCCCGCGGGGCACGCATGTCGAATCCCAAACGCGGTCTCGGATTGCTGTAATGACACACATGTGGACCCTTTTTGTACTCTCCCCCGACCCACATTGATTAAGTCGAAGAAGAAAAAAACTATCGGAAGGTTAAAGACATTTGACTGGATAACGCATAATAAAAGCTTAAAAAGGACCAGAGCTCTATACTGAACATAACGCAATGAATATCCCCGAAGTTGTTTTGACAGCTTAATGGAAGTAGAAACGTAGCTGACCGTACATAAACATTTTCCAAACAATTGCGTCCGACGCTAAGTTACGGGCGGCGCGACGGAAAGTTCTTTTCGCCGACACGAAATTAAGCATCGCATAGTGCCATATATGGCAGAGGAGGCAAACATTTTCGAAATAACATCGTTTTATAACTTATACAAAATAATTTAGCAATTCTCAAAATACTTATACGTACCTATATATAGGTACAAAATAAAAAATTGTGTTCAAACTTAGAGTAAATCTTCAATTTGTTAATATTAGCCATGCACTTTGTTATTAAGATTATTACTAACAAACAACAAGAAATGTGATGGTTCGCAATTGTTCTCAAAATCGAACGATTCGTTACCTCTGACATATAAGGTTATAATGGAGTTGAGAGGCAAAATGTCTTATTATTTGTTACCCAAGCGATAAAAAGTGGAAAGTCGGTTAAAGCGTCAATCCGTACGTGACTGTCTCTGTCTATCGCATCTCATTGAGGTGGTCGATTTGTACTTTCCTTTTGTTGTATTCGTCGGTTGCAAGTTTCGATTCGTATTGCGTAGGTTCAATTGACAGTCCTTGCTTCATTTTTACCAACGTCTGGAAAGCGGTGTGACCGTATAAGTGCTATCGTTGAATCAATTATGAAATCAATGTCAATGATGCCAAACAATAGTTCTACCATTATGCGTTCAACGTGTTAAAAAACGGGCGGAAAATTACCACGGTAAATATTTATTTCAACTGTGTCCATTAACTAAGTTCATTGTATTAATTTACCGACGATTTTATTCCTGATATAGTTTCAATACCTGGTTCAATAAAACGATGATTTTATTGAACGAGCCAAAATAAAATATTAAAAACGATAAAAGATTGTTTGTAAAATGTGACATTACTTATGTAATGAATATGATGACAATTTAATTTTTTTTTAATTACTCCGCAACGAGAATTAACATTAATTATTCCTTATTTAATAAATTATAAGCCACTATTTGTTGCATTACATCCATGTTTATTGTTAATGAATAAAATTAATGATAAACAAGAGAATTAATAATAACATTATTAATTCTAAATGAGATGCGAATGATTTATTAGAACAAACGTTTGACGATATAACAGCGCAAGCAAAGCTTGGTTTTAGACAGATTTGCGCATCATTAATATGAAATTTCTATATTCATTGTGATTATCGTCTTAATGTCAAATTCATTTTCATTCACCAATTACTTGTGATCTTGATCTCAACCGGGTAAAATAATAACTCAATCATATTTAAAAGCCTGTTAAATTAACACTTATAAGAATACTTCCAAATAATTCGTTTGCTATAAATAATTGCTAATAACACAAAACAGGAAAAAGGTCGAAGACAAGATGTTGTGGCGATAACCGCTTATCACGCAAGCATCGCCGGACTAAATAGCACTAAATAAAATGACCTCCAACCGAGGTTTACTTCATTATCACAATATATGATCATATTCTTCGGTTTAGATCATACAACATGTAAGATTATAAGTAAATTGAATAATGAAATTTTCAAATATCTATTTTATTCTCAAAGCTAATGAAGACTATAAATTAACTGAAAATGTTGAGCCCTTCCGTGATAGTTTCCTTTTATTTCACTCGAAACATCTTACTCGGTAATCCCTGACACGTTAGGAAAGGAGTTATTTTAAACGTTTCTAAATCGAGAACGATACGAATGTCATTTGTAATATCGTCCTCTACACTTGTATGCTCGAGAAACCAGCTTACAGAAAGGTCATATTAAGCAATAAGATGTAACGTTTGAAGGATATTATTCTGAGAGCATATTTTTCCTTAACAACTTCATTTCAAATCAAAATTAAAATCCAAATTTCCAATACAGTAACTAAATAACAGGGAAAATCGTGAGAAATATAAAGCGTTGGAAATAATACGAATATTACGTTACGTTTTTAATATTCTAAATCTAATTTCAGCGTTACCCGAGATAGAACATGGGAAACATATTCCGAAAGCGTTTGGCGATTCAATCCCAGTAAAAGTTTAAACCGCTCAGCTCCAAGGCCTTTGTGAGGTAAGCGAAGTCAGCGCTCTAAATTACGACCTCTAACGTCCTTCGTGTTTACACAAAGAATCTGTGCCAACTGCAAACGTCGTGATATATACATACACTCTGAAACCTTTGAGACTTCTCCAAGTAGTAGTACTAACGTACTAAGCTTTCCAACTGCAACATGAACGCGAGTTGTTTACCTGAAAAAGAGAAATTAATTCGTATAACGGAAATAATTACGTATCTTATATTCTTCTTCGTTTATTTTATAAGCGATAGGAATCCTTTACAGAGTAAAGAGGAAAATATCAGTTATTATAGGGTGAAGCAGTATTATGAAAGCACTAATGTGTTCTGCTTTGAAGAACAATGTTGCTAAGGTACTGGGCATAGTGATGAATAAAATCAAATGAAATTAAACATAATATAAAAGTAATATCTATTTGTCTCCTCACTCTGTCATTATCTATTTGTCACTCACTATGCAAACCTGTATCCAGAAAACATACTTCTTATTCGAGACATAGACACATGTTTTACGCTCAGCAGACTTGAGTTTGCTTAAGAAAAAAAGAAACAAAAGAACTGTTTAATTAATTCAGATATATACAATATTATAATCGAAAACCTAATGAATAACAATGATAATACCTCTCTTATTGTTATTATACCTATTATTTAAATTATAAAACAAATAAATAATATAAATTACCAATCTAAATACTTTTAAAATACCTCACAAATAGCAAATGGTATAATTGTGTTGATAACACGGTATTATTACCATAAAAGCATAATTAAATTTCGTTTAATTACATAACGTTCAGTTAGTTGTGTGAAGAAATAATAAATGACGCCTGCGCTACACAAAAATGTATTGTTTCGCGTTGAATTTGCATTGACGACCGCGTTCGTATATTTAACATTCAAAGGGGATTTATGCAGAAATTATATGGAGCAAGCTGACGCTTTTCATTGCCCAAATAAACGAGTCAATTGTAGCGGGAAATGATTACCGACGGAGAATTATTCACGTGGAACGAACACGTGCGGTAGCCATTTTAAATGTTAATGTTATCCTAAACCTCAGTACTGATTTGGCAAAATATTTGAAGTTAGAAGCTCACAAATACATAACTCACAAATGCAGAATTTTTAATAGGAAAGCGTGTATAGATTGTTCGCGGAAAGTAAGTCAACTGACTGATATGCGTGTTGGTTCAAGTTAATTTATGATTCTCAATTGAATCACGAGGTCCTTTTATCGTATAAAACATAAAACCCAGAATACGCACTGCAATTATAATTTAGGCTTTAAATTTTTTAATTCAATATTGAGATAGATTTTTCATGTTAAAATTTGCTTATAATTTCGAAAATAATTAAACATTTATTAATATCAGTTGTTGTATTCTGCAAAAAAGAATGTAATCTAAAAGGTTGTTTTAGAAATAATGACAGATAAGGGGACATAAATGAACTAAAATGCATATTTAAAAACAAACTAGATGTAAGTTCTATAACTAATATAGTTGAAAAGTTAAACCTCGGGCCAGTTAAGTGAAAAACCACTATGTCGTGCATCTGATGGATGGTGTAATTACACAGTCCAATATGGTATTCTAAACTATACACGTTTAATATAACTTGGCTCCGATTTGTCAGCCATTCAGAGTATCCCTAGTTATCTATACCCAGTATTTAGATTAGAAATGTATCCTTTTGACGAAATATTACTGTTTGTTAGTAGAATAATTAATTGGTAGTGCACTGTTACCTCATCAGGCGGACTCGAACAACTTTACCACTATTACTAGTCAACGAAAATCGATCCAGTGAAATCTCAATCTTATAACAATTTAAGCAGTTATACTAATGTATACGTTAAAGTTGATTATTACGTAACTCCGTAGGGATACTCTCAGTGGAATGAAAAATATCCAACCGCAGTATACAAGCCGCATACAATTACTACCACAAACAGCGCACCCGCGTATCCTCCTACGTACTACGTAGAAGCAACAAATTCAAATCTCAATAATTCATACGGCGAATGTCACTCTGCACTTCTCCGAAATGAATTTTGATGTTGAAGTCAACATTCAGGTTGAAAGAAATTGTTACATTGAATATATAAAACCTTTCACTGTATTTCCTCTACTAAAAGAAAAATATTGTACAATAACTGCGACGGAAACCACCATCCACCATATGTCGTGCTAAGTTTTTTAAAGTAATATATTTATTTTGATTCACCAATATATTTACAAATACTAATAACGAATTTTATTATTTATTGATGTATTTAGAATTCATGACATGCTTGCAAACGGCAGGTATAGTATTTAATGATATTTCTAATTTAATGTCCATTCAGAGAGGAAATTTGTTATAATTTTAGAAAATTATAACAAATTATTTATTAAATAATTTGTTATAATATAAAATATAAAATTATTAATTAAATTTTAGAAATTGTACTCCCCTTTTATTTTTAATTTAATCTCTCGAGGTTTCAGAAGCTGACAGACCGTATGTCCATGTACCATGTCCTGTGGACATGAACGCGCCGAATTGTATCGGTAAATCTGTATGTAGCTTTGTTGTTGGTCACCAAGGTAACCAAGTTGGTTTAATACTCAAAGGTATGTAGTATGTATACATAATTTTCTATAAACATGAAGAATTGAAATAGATAGTTATAATAGTTCAAGAATATTTACATTTCCAAACACATACTATGTAAACCTCAGTTTAACCGAATTTAATAAAATAAACACGTCGAGATTGAAACGAATTGTTTCGTCAAAGCTATACACAAATTCAAAAAGCCTGTAATTTGAATAATTTCGTTTTCCGTTCGTAACTAATTCGTGGCCCGAGGCAATTTCGAGAAAATCTGTGGGAAACGCTCCTGTTCCCTTTTTCGGCATAATTTTAACGTAATTAAATGCTCTCACTTTTCGTTTCGGCTCTGCATTCTTGACGTGGAATTCTTTGGCTCGCTTTCTCACGGTTTTTTTTTCACGAAGTTTTTGTAGTCATCGACGGCTCGAAACAGTTAGACTTTATTAAAATGACGGAGTGAATTTTTTTGAGGTCTTTCAACTTCTACGTGACAGTTCAATTAGTCCATATGATGTTGACGATTTGAATTAGTACTACTGGATTCCAGAAAATTCAACTGTCAATTACTGTCAATACTTGTTATTTGTGAACTAAAATTGTAAACTCATTATAATTCTATATTACGAAAACGACTCTACCATATATTGCAAAATATGCTCACTAAATCAAAACAAGAAAGTGAAATGTTTAATAAGGGTGTCCACATATTCAATAATTGCGAAATATCGAAATATAAGTGTATATTGTACACAAAGAAACCTACATAAACATGATATAAGTTCGGTAACGTAACGACGTAAAAGAATTAGCGCGTGAAATTAAAAATAAATTTAAACCATCAGCGAGCAAATAGGTCATGAGGAAAGTATTCAAAGTAAAGGGTTAACAAACTATAGGCCTTACAGGCGAAATCTCGAACCACTTAGGCTAAAAGGATCGCCAAGTGATTAATGAGAGTGTGTAAATACATAATGAAAGCAGAAGGGAATCTCTTTGTTGTGCGACTAATTTCTTGATGAATCATCCTTACACGAAACAGTCGTCATATAATCTGTTATATAACGCTTTAATATATTCCTTCCTTCCTTCCCCACTTATATTGTAACAAAGGAGAGCGTTTAGACTATTATTTCATTCACATAGCCAAAGAAAAATCATAAAAAGTGAGCTTCTAAATCTCTCTTCTCCTGCCCTTATCCCACTAGCTGGGGTCGGTACAACAAGTATTTTTATTCCATACTCCTCTATCAGCCGTCATCTTTCTGAAGTCACTTTTCACACTCATATCCATCCTCGCTTTCTACGGTCTTCCCCTACCTCTCACGCTATCTACATATAACTCTATGCCCCTCCTCCTTTCTCATGACATGCCCATACAATGCTAGTCTGGTCCTCCTTCAGTTTTCCGTCACTGATGCTACTCTTAGACTCCCTCTTATATACTCATTCCTGATCTTATCCATTCTTGTTACGTGAGCAAAAGTGAGCTTCTGAATAAATGAAGAAATTTATTTATTCTTCATTAGTGCTTTACTTTGTCATTGAAATATATTTTAGTAGATGCCTTAATATTAACCCTATTTATAGCCAACAGCAAGCAGGAATAAGGCTCGACAATACCTTTTAAATTACGAGAGGAGATACTATCGAAACTATAAAACCATTACAATTGGATATACAGATTACTTAATCATTATATTCTGTATCCAGATTAAGTAAATATACTCAACTGTCCTTTATTTTAATCAATTTGAGAAGACAATTAATTGGAATAAAAGAGTTCATTGACAGGATCGTTGGGGATGCGGGCTCAGCGGACGTTCTGACAACTCGAAAGGATTGATCATTTGTCGGATCACAGGATAAACGGTCCACGAGATTATATGACCACTTGACGTGCCTATAATTGAGAACAATATTATTCGTATAAATGATTCATTCTAAGTATTATTATATATATAAATTTCATTATTATGAAAAAAAAAAACAAGAAATGATATCCACACACAAGCGGAGCTGAAGGCAGTCTTTCTTTTTTCTATATATATAACTATTTTAGGTCAAATTTTTGAGTGTGTGTGTGTTATAAGGCACTATTGTCATGTTTTAAAATAAATTATGCTATCAAACCGAGGGTAACATCAAGAAAGAGAACGTGTTATTCCACTTTCAAACGGTTTTGAGCTATAAACAAAGTAACTTATTCTAAAACATCGATATAAAAACAGCGTCAAAATAAAAGCACGTACGCACACTGCACTCGTATTAATATTGACAAAAAGGTCAAAGTGAATCGGGCGCTGTTTTAGCGCTATAAAAATAGTTAGGGATTTGCAGTGTGTCTAAGGTGATGCCACTGGATCGCCAGTTGTTCTACCGACAAGTAGTAGACTCCATCCCCTCCCCCCTTTCGATCACACCTTCCGCTCACACTCCTCCTCCATCCATCTCATTTGTCCCCCCTCCCTCTTTCAAAATACCCACATTTAGAGACTTACAAAACATTTGTGACTTTTGTCCATGGGCGGCGGTGATCAATTACCATCAGGTGAGCCGCTCGTTTGTCAGCCTAATCCATAAAAAAAAAGATAATTTTTTTTTAAAACGCTGCCCCTATTGTAAGATAGATATCTTGTGTTATAAGGGCGTTTTACATACATAAATTTTACGCGGACAAACACCTACGTCCGAAACAAATATCTGTAGTTCGTACAAATATTTGCCCCGGGTGGGAATCGAACCCACGGCCTGCGGCACCGAAGCCTTAACTTAAAAGCCTAGCATCTGCGCCAAACGGTCAACAAAAGAAAGATCTCTGGGTGAAGACTGCAATGCAGGGCCAAGCGGGTTTTATGTGACACTGTGACGTTTTGAGCAGTATCGGATACTACCGAAGTCACGTCACTTCACTTTATCTCCTGAATAAAAAGAAACTTTATTTTGCAGCTGTTTGCGTTTTTGTGCATCTTTGTCCTAAAGAACAAGTGCACATGTGGCCGGCGCGTACGGCCTCAATACCGGTTTCCTCGTTAAACCTCGCCACAGTTACCGTGTCCCCGCCTTTATTCATGACAATGTCGGCCATAATATATAGCTTCTCTATACAGTGGCGATTTTGATTGGTCCAAAATCAAAGGGACAATTTATGCTTCCGCTTGAACGTTAATATTCAACAGACTTCGAGCACGGTGTGAGCTTTTTTACACGACTGCCGAAAAAAGAGTGTAATTTAAGCTCAGTATATGTGTGTGTAAGTTCTTTATTCAAATATTTAACCAAACTTTTCAACCAATTTACATTTATTCGGTGTCATTAGAAACGTCGTTATCTATACGAGTAACTAGGCTGTGTGACGTCATTACAAATTCAAACCTGTGAACTTGGTAAGTAAAAAGTTAATATGCCAGCGCAGGCGTTTTATTTTTTTAATTTTTATGATTTGTTCAACACAGATTATTCTTTTCCATCAGACGGAGTCGTGAGAACGGATAGTGTAGTGAGTTAATAGGTTACCTGACAGACAGCTTTTGCTCCCCATAATGGGAATTTGATCTCCGCGTGAAACTAAATTTTGAATGATCCGAGATTGTAGGTTTGTGATAACCCTACAACATAGGTCTAAATATTACTTAGCGCAGAAGCTACTAAAAATAAATAACACTAAAAAACACTATCGTAGTTTTCAATAGAGGACCGATTGCTCTACTTTACCGACATTAAACCACTTTTATTGTTCTTCCTTATCAACCGTTTACTTTAAATGTATGTCAAATATTATTCGGACTTCTACCATATGCATACCTAAATATGTTAGTATACGTATATAAGTATTAGTCAGCACAAGTAAAATCCGATTAAAAGCTTCAGAAATTTTAGACAAGTCATAGAATCAAATCGCGCTCATAAATAACAGTGAAGCTAAAGACGCATTCGTTACGAAACCATAAGGCAACATTACATAACGGACACAACGCTCATTACACGAAAGTAATTACACATATGAGCGCTTACGAAATACTTTAAGTTAACGATCTTCACGATTCACGAGCCTAGTTTTAGAAATAAAACTATTCATATTTATGTAACGCGGCTTGCATTCCACTGTAACGTTAACTAGATAATTAAAATGTGCGAACGGTACCTGTCATTGTGAATAAAAAAGAATATACATATTCGTAAACGAGTATTCTGTTCAGTATAAAATGAAATACGCGCATCGAAATGCAAGGCCAATGTGTAGACAGTAAAACGAGAGGGAGGACAACTACGTCGCTAACGAATCCCACGGTTTATACCACGTATAGATCGCTTATTGGTCTTTTTATATGGCATATTCCGTCTTGATATCTCCGTCAAATAAGTGTATTGAAGAATTAAAAATTCGTCAATTAGTGAATCACTCCACACCCTTTAAATTTTTTATACCTATGTATGTCATTTATTTAATGAAAATATTATGTTGTTATTATTTTATACATTTCATAAAACTGTACTGATATAATATTAAAAATAAACTGCAAAGAAAAAACTTTATATTTTTTGAAGACAATAAATACTACGGTATTGTTATTTTTTTGTTGCTGGTATAATAATAGACAGTTGAACAAAAGTTCATATTTGTAGTTGTTGTAATAAAACTTCCCAAACCATCTAGCGTCATATTACTATCTTTCTATTATAACTGTGAACATCGTCTTCTTTATTACACTCAAAAATTACAAGAACAGAAAAGGAAAAGACAGTCAAAAACCTTTTTTTTCGCCACGCCTCGAAACAAAGCACATTTAAACGAGAATAATAAAGATACTTACTCTCGATAAGAGGTCAGCCGCACGATAAAATTACTATTCCGTTTTTTCTGTCCCTTATCTAGCCTCGGGTTAAAACCGTTGATTTAGCCAGCTTACTGCTTTAAGAACATGTTGCGTTTAAAAACACGTTCCTTTAACTGGAACACCTTAAATGGTGGGTCGGCGCGTTATGATGTCAGATAAATGGGTATCGAGGTTACAAAAAGGCACAAAATAATCAGTTTATTATTTGTGCACGTCGTTAGCTGGTTATCGATTTAATTTCCAATTTTTGTATTTCTAGAATTAATCTTAGATATATTTTAGTTACAAGTTAAATGCTGACATTAAAAAATATTATTAATATAGCACCTTTATCTATTTTTATTTTCTTATGATGAAATGTTCACGGCTTGCCTATAATTATGTTAAGTGATTTAAAACTAATAACGTGAACTATTATGTTGTCCCTGTCTTATTGAAATTCGTTTCTATGCCACATATACAAAACTTATTGCAGGTTCTCTATTTAGTTATCTAGGTTGCCTAGTTGAACCGGACGCGTTATAAACTAATTATACTCTCAACAGACTGCATCTCGGCATCAATAACGAATTTCCTGTTGAATTAATACATTGTTAGGTCCAACTGCGTCGTGCGTCGGGGACCATTTCTAGAGCAGGTAAACTCGTCCCTTTTCAAACTGTGCAGCTGAGGTGTGCATTCATATAGTTTATAATATGAAGACAATTTCTATACGCAAGACAGTACCGATGAGTTAGGGTAATTCGAGAACCCAGGTAGCGTATTGTTGTATGGGATACAACTACCTGGTAGGTGTGTGAATTGCCAGATGCTTGATGCTGGTGGCTGTGTGTATTATTTAGAATATATTGAACTTGCTACTACTGACACTACTAAACATTACTGAATGACCGTAACTGATTAATAGCAACTTTTCTATGTAGAGCTAAGAAAGTTGATTTTTTTTATTTAATGTACTGGCAATAGGCCATCGGTTAACCTGAGAGAGACATCGCCCTTATCGACCAGGAGTAAATACTTTAATACGTAAAGGTATATAAATTAATAGAGAAATGCAGCAATTTCGCTACAATAACAATAACCTTGAAATCATCAAACACCAAATAATAATTAACATGAAATACACGTTTCTGATTCCGTATTAGAAAGTGTCATAAATACAATAAAAACTCCATTTCAAATTAGGATAATAGCGTTTTTTATTTAAAAATAGAACAAAGAAACGTCGTTTCGACATATTTCATTGTCCGTTCGAAATAAATAGACCAATAGGAATCGAACGAAAAAAGAGCACGGCTTGAAACTCAAAGAACATCTTGCTATCTCCACAAAACACCATAGTCTGACTCACGCCTTTGTTATCGCTTCGGGGACCGGTTTGATTTAAAAAAAAATGATGCACAGAGTTGACCTGCGCCGCATAACAACAAATGGGGCTGTCGGTGTGTGCGAGTTCGATTGGACGATCCGAACCGGAGACATCGTATTGCATCTGTGTGCGTCCGTGAGTGAGCTTAGCGAGTCGTAACTTGTCCGATGTGGTTGAATGAAGAGTGGCGCAGGAGGCAAGCTACTTTCTATCAAGCCGGCTTTGTGATTGCGGCTGCTCTTATCCAATTTTGCATCGTCCGGTCATACTTTTAAATATAATAAAACTTTTCTTGTGTGTGTAACACTATATGTATAGTGTACTCTGTTGTTATACACACATGTGTGTGTAATATAATAAATTTATAGAATTCGAAATGAGGTCTGTACGTTTGTTATACTAAGTTTTAAAGAAGTTAAACAAAACATATTTTTTTTGTAGATTTTAGGCACCACTGTACCGATTAAGTTACACACTACTACTTTTTTAAGCTAAAGAAACAGCCATGAATCGATATAAGATTTATTTACAAACACAATAATAATAGTATAATATAGCTTATAAGTTACAATTATATAGACATCTGGACTTCTACATACTATTACTACACTACTACGTAAAATTAATTTGTATACGTTTTAAACTTTCATATTCGAAAATTTCTCCAAAAGCTATTTTATTACAAATCCGAGAGTAAGGCGGTAAATATGAACAAAGTTCTTGTAAAGAAACGACGTCTGTCTTTAGACAAATTGGAGTATTGTCGGGAGGGTGAACTAAACACACCAAAACCTATTTCCGCGTCGGATATTTGTATCCAAAGCACCGTAACGTGATTTGATCGCATTCAACGTGGAAAAATAGCTGTATTACGGGAAACCCGTCGACGTAGGGTAGATAGATGCCATTGATAAAATATATTACATGTAGTAATGAACATGAAATAAAAATGGTGGATTTGTAATATTTTCGAATATCACATCTCTAATCATATAATCTGTAGAGATGATATGATGTAGACATGACACAGAGTTAGAGTTAATGTTTTTATAAGTTACGTTTGCGGAAAGAAAAAACTTAACAATAAATAATAATCAAATTTGGTCGTTGCAACATCAGTCTTTAATGTATATTGTTAAGTACTTAGATCTAGATGTTTTATACAAATTTATAGTTATAAAACCTGTAAGATAACACTGAATTTTTCAATATTATCATAAAACCATTAGAATATTGTCACATTTTTTTTAAATTATAAGGTCACGTTTGAAATATAAGCTGTACACTGTGTGTTAGATAATACATTTTATACAATCGTAAAATCAATTACTCATCAGTTCAAACTATGTGAAACATAAACGCTGGTTAAATGTCACCTCAATTAATCCATTTAATTTCGTCTCAGCTTGTCTACTTCGAGTGAACTTTAATTAATATTCCTTAATAGATATCGACTGACAATAATGTGAGAGAAACGTAACAATTTATCTCCGACAACTTGACACGAGTTTACGTAACTCTAGGTTTGGTCTGAGCTGTTACTTGAATGAAGCGAAAGCTCGAACTAATTGATTCGGTAAAGAAACATTTTGAGGGATGGACGTGTTTTTTTCCTCTGTCCTAAATACACGTCGGTTAAAACGTTCTCTCTGCTTGCATTAATAAGAAGGGTGGCTCGTTCGATTGGGGTACTGACACAAAAAGGTACAGTCCACGCCATTAAGCTCCATTGATAGGGAATTTCGTGAGACGAAATATATACAAAGGCACCCCAAACGGTTACTGTTTCAATATTAAAACTAAGTATGTTAAATTTTGTGCCACTTTTTTTTGTACTTTTTTAATATTAACGGATAACATTATTTTAAAATTAGGAATATAATATCCATATAAAGTACTCCATAACTGATAAATAAAATGAATTTACGGATAAAATGAATTATTTATTAATATAGTACTCGCGTAAATATAACATTATGTGTGTAAATATCAGATATATGAAGAATTTTGCGATTAAAATTACTATGAATCGTTAATATAAATCAATAATTTGCGTCACAATAATACCGAATCGATTGTCCTTAACTGCCGTATTCAGTTTCAGTTTTAATGGGGATTATGTAAAATGACTAAACATAGTAACCTTATGAAATTTACAATACGTTCAACATGTTCAACATGATCAACACGTTGTAGGTACTTATTGTAATGTTCTAACTATTAGGTATATCAAGGAGATTTTGATGCTAACGTCTAAGACGTTCCACAACAACTTACAACTTTCGCAAAGTAATCACAAATAATTCTACAGAATGCCTCACAAAGGATATAATCGTCGCAAGTTTCAAAGAGTGTACCTATATGTACCTATATAGCTTATCCAAATTAAATTATATAGGTAACATATTTTAATTCGAACACCAAATATTTAACAATTGGCTGCCAGGGAGATTGGGGCGGGATTTCAATTAAAATGGACCTGCTAATTGAATTCTAAACTTGAATACACTCGACCTCGTTCGTAGGCCACAAAAGTTAATTAATTCCGAACATTTGCTTGTCCCGATGCGCAGTCACCACCAAATTGCATCCAATGATATGTTCACTGGTTGAATTGAGCCATCAACATCGCATCGCATAAAGGCATCCAGAATCTAGACAGTATCAAGATGCGTATAACTTATGTTATGTCTCCAAGTACATTGAATTAATTGAGTTTTATGAGCCAGTAATTCTACGGCCAATTAGCAAGCGTCACTATGATCAAATATGAGAGATAAGATTTTTATAGGAATCATGACTATGAATGAAGGAATGTGCTAACATCATAAATGTTTAAGGCATGCATATATTTATGTATAAGTTTACTTGTCTTTTAATAATTTAGTGTGATATAGTACAGACTTGGTGTCATTGTTTTTATACATTACCATTTTTGTTACATTTCTGCATTAGCATTTAATTTTTCATTTTGAAACAAATGGTCACTAAGGCTCAAAAGTAATTTTATAAAAAACAATTTAAAATACCACATTTTACAAGAAAGTTCTCTTTCGCGTGATGATGATGCCAGACAGAGAGATGTTGTAAATCCTCACGTCTCCAA
>DWHO01000750.1:0-18044 GCA_018247575.1 Eurytides lysithous rurik
GTTACATTCAGTACAGCCAAAGAGGTTTGATTACTAATAATACATTCAAAATACGAAAATACTTTTGCCCCGACCTAATAGATATATCTATTTATATTGATGATATACATAGCACTGAAAAAGTCTCGTCCAAAACATGATCTTACGATGAACCCGACGAGTACATTCCTGTTTACTCGAATATCTTATTTTTAACATTTTGATAGTTTATAGAGATTACAATAATTTTAAGTATATGTGTACAGTTTTGTCGGAGTAATTCGAGTATCTCCACGGCTTAGTAACTTCGATATCAAGTATAAAGAAACGATGCGGCCTACAGACTCACTATCTTTCGTCTCTGATATGTAAATTAGCTACAATCAGGCGCCCGACCTGCATACTATCTACACTGAAATTAGTTTTTTTTTTAATATTTTTAATTTTAAACATACTTTTAATGTTAGTTTTGCTAGGTTCACGTTGCAATAATATAATTTTGATATAAATCGTATAACTCAACACTAATACTGATATAACAATATACTTGATTCTTGGTACGCGATAGAAAAATAATTGTGATATCCGAGTAAAATGAAAAATAAAGAGCGCTCTAAAATTTATGGACAAGAATTAGCCTTTATTTATAATTAAATTATTTGTTGTTTAACGTACCAATTGTAACAGACAAGGTACATGTAGATGATAGAAGTACAAGGATGAAGGAGAAGTATTAAGTAAGTCTTAAGCTATTACATAATATTTAAAATTTAAAATTAGCACGTTAAGATACCACTATAACGGTATTATGGCCTGATTTTTTTAAACTTGTCAATATCCGATTGGAACATTGTAAGTAAAGATCGACTATTTTTTGCGACTTAAGAACTTTATGCAGGACGGTGCCAACATCGGATAAGAGAAAATATATTTGAAAGTAGGCAAGTGGAAAATGATAATGGAATTTCTTTAAATATTTTTTTCTTTTATTCATCTGTAATATCTTTCTTTTATGTGGCAACGATGATACCATTTTTGAAATAAGTGATAATATGATTTTTATGAGACGGTATACGACGGTGTATCACTATACAGATTAAATCAAATCAAAATATATTTATTTAAATAGGTCTTTACAAACTTTTTGAATCTTCATTTTTACATCTCAATTCGGGAAGAAGCTACCACTTTTATACTTTACTTTTATTTATTACTTTTTTAGATAGATAAGTCATGCGGACAAAGCCATAGACGAATCATAACAGTAAATATTTATTTTTTGTATTGTTCTTACATACTTTTTTATTGAATGTGTGTATATTTTTTTATGAATAAGGCTGACAACAACAAACAAGCGGCTCATCTGATAGTAATTGATCATCGCCGCCCATGGACATTTGCAGCATAACAGAATTTGCAAATGCATTGCCAGCTTTTAAGGAGGGAAATTTTTGAAAGAGGGAGAAACAAAGAAGTGGGAGTGAGAGATAGAGGAAGGAAAGGGACGGGGACGGGCTACCGGCCACCACACTCAGCGGACGAAACGTGGAAACAAAAACACTTCCACTTCACGCCGATTTTCTGTGAGGTCGTGGTATTTATCCGGTACGAGCCGGTCCATTCAACAGCAGAGGCAGCTGCGTAGCTCTACCACCATAAAATAAAAGTTTAATATCACAAGAGATTGTTTTATTAGATTATATTATATGTCATATTTTCTGTTTTTGCAGAGACCCCAACTTTAAATATGTATGTCACTTAACGTCGTTAAAGAGTACAGTTCGCTATTAGTTCTGACAAATATACTTTCATGTATATTTGTCAGATGAAAGTTGTCAAATGATAAAAATTATTTAAGATAAATGGTGGAGGCAAGAGCCTGAAATAGCGACACCGATCTCCATAGCTTATTGTCACTTGGTTCACGTGATATTAAAACCACCGTAGCATTTCAAATTAAATGTAGGCGTTACAAACGAGTGTATATTTTAAAAACATTTTTAAACGTTATTTAAATAAATCTTTTTTAAACCTTTCTGTGACCTAGAGTTTTAATAACAAACAGCCTTGGTATAAATTTATCTAAACTTATAACATATCCTTAGGAATAATGTCATCTAATATTATCTATGATACATTGACTGGTACAGGAATTGGGGCGGAAAACATTTCAGTTACCGAGCAATTAATACATAAAGCGACTATCAGTTAATATTTAATCGTTGCTATCACGAAGTAATTACTGATTTATAATTATGACTTATTATTGTCATCCTACTAATAAGGTATATATTATTTATGAACAAAAAAAGAAGAACTAGATTTGCATTACAATTACGTGTTTACCTTTTTGTAATATCTTTTTTTGGCTAGAGACGTGTTTTTATTTTTAGGTCGTTTTAATTGGTTACACATACACATTGGTTACAGTCTGGTACATAATTCCCATGGGACATCTACGGCAGTTTATAGAGCTTAAAACATCACTGTGTGTTGATTTTTTTGTTGTATAACAAGATGAAGTAGTAAGTTCCTCTGGTAGAAGAACTTACTTCCGTTTCAAATAACTAGAACATTACTGCTCCTGTACTTTCTTATTTCTTAAATTATGTTATAAGTCTGAAAGTGTATTTAGTAGTGTAGGTATTTGTTTTTTTTATTTTATTATTTTTATAAACATTTCTTGCACAATGAAATTGAATGCGGATCGGTACGATTCTTGGCTCAACTGTAGTTTTAGGAGAGAGACCTACTTTTATTCTTAGAAAAAAAATAACAAATTAGAAACATGAAACGAAATCAAATCTAGTATTTAAAGCCACAGGCAAGTATAGTTTCATATAATTGTCTCAGTACGACAATTTCCGCAATAGTATCAAGTTTAAGAAGGAATTGATTTAATACACTTATAGAACCGACTAGTATCAATTACTTATGTATCAATAATTCTACTATTTATACCGTAACTAATCAACAACAGGCTTATCTTATATCTATAGTTGATTTTGATGATATAATATTTGAATTATTAATAGTATTAGTAATAGTATACTTGAATGTATTTAGAGTGCCTATTATTAAAGGAATTATGATTTAACTTACGGGAGAGCCTGGCAGCGGCTTCTCTTCTCGTTGTTTTATTCCCCATATATACCAGTGTCCTTTAAAATATTCCTTCTTAGCTATGAACAACAACCGAAAAATTCCACAAACATGACACCAGGAAACAAAGGACGTAGAATTTTTATTTATTTACTTATTTCAAAACCCTTACGTAGTTCAAAACCCCAAAGTTTATCGCTTATCATCAGAGCACAAGTCGAACCAACTTGGGTGAAACTTGCTCATTTAAGAATGGTGTATAAGTTTGTTTTTCTCGGAAATATTTTAATAGGCGTTTACATGTAAAACATGAGCACAGTTGAAAGTAAACAAAATTAAACTCGGATCATTGAGCTGTCGCTTTCTTACGTCTGGTGGTTGAACATAACACAATTTACATAATTTACTGTCAAGATTCATCATTTATAACTACAAGAAAATATATGAGGAATCACAACACATATGTTTAACACGGACAAACGATCATTTTCGGAACAATTATCTGCAGTCGAACTCACGACCTAGGACGCCAAATGTGTCCTAGGTCGTGAGTTCGTATCGTTCGTTCGTTTTAATTTTTTCTTGTCTTCTTACTTTTGTCTTGGCACATGATGTTACATATTATTATTATCTACACCATAATAAAATTGTAGAAGCCAGGCTGCCTGCAATGTCAATAAAACTTATATCAACGCATAGTTGCTTCGTTAATATTAAAAATGCTGCTCTCTTACGCTCCCAGTTCTTTCTAGCTGGTTTGCACGTTTTGCTCGTTTCGGTAAAGATCATAGGTTTGGGTGGTTGCATTTTTTTTCGTTTCGTAAGTTCGCAGTGGTGATTGTTTTTAATAGTGATCGCCTCTGAAAAGTCATTGCAGCCTGTTTGTATTGGACAGTGAGATTCAAGGTCACCTGTCTTGGGTGTTCTATTCTATCGGGGATAATTTCTTATTATCTGGCGGGGTAGGTCGTAGTTTAACATATTTTTAATCTTTCCCAATCAGACATGATTTTGATCATCAACGTTACTAAAATAAAATATGAATTACACATACAGATAGAAGTTACCATTATTGAATTATTGATTATATAATTGAAGGAGTTAGCTGATTTTAATTTATTTAGAGCACGCGAAAAAAGCAATATGTGTTAAAAATGTAAAAGTACTAAAATGTTGCTTGCGAGGGACAAATTAGTATCCGAAATCTTGTTATCAAAATGTTTGACATTAAGAGCGGTCAATCTATTTAAAATTTATATTTTTTTAGTTATAGTCAGGAATATGAGATAAAAAAGATTAATTAATAATTATTTTTTCAATATTAATCAGCTTATCAGAAAAAAGATTTTATTATATTATTTACAAGGAAGAAATAATCGTTTTCTGTAAAACTTCGATTTTTTTCTATATAATCAAAAAAAAATATAAGCCTTCTATATACCAATAATAAAGCTAAGAAATTCATGTTAAAATTTATGAGCTTAAAAATTAAATTAAATAATAAGTACAAAAAATATCCACACTGATATAAAACTAAATATCAAAGCAAATGTTTCATTAAACTTTCATTGTAAAGAATAAGGAATAACAATATCATTATTTTTAACATTTTATTAGAATGGAATGGCCATTTGGCTAGTGTTAAAATAAAATAAAACAATAATTATAAAAAAACTAAACGACTACGCTATGGTCTCAAAAACTATAAAAATATAAAACAAATCTTTCGTTAATCTTTAAGTTTAAATAATGTATATATTACTTTTTATAATGAACTCATCAGTGTTCGAGTGTGGGTTTTTCATTCGTCGCATAGACAGTGCTATTTAAAAAAATCGATTGAAACGTGTAATTAACATTATTCAATTATTAAAAACCGATTATGTAAATTACACGATTTTGCAACCATAGTAAAATGTAAATAATATTTTTTTGAATCCTGACCATAAATTCAGACGAGAATCGAGGGTGAGTAATTCCTGTTGTATTTATAATCTTGGATAACCGATAACACAAATTAACATCTGTTTAAACTTGGCATGTATGACGTTTGCGTCAACTGTCAATGTCAATGGCAATTTTATAATAAAATATTTCCATCCACATTACACATACAGATAGAAGTGGAGTCTTTTTTCTAATAAGATTTCTAACATATAAATTAGCAGCAAATTTAATCAGAATGACACCTGAAGAAACAATAGAAAAGTTAAAATTGTTTGGTTTAAGTGAACAAAAAGCAAAAGAAACCTTAAAAAATGCTAATGTGACAAAACTTTTGCTCGCCGCTTTGAACGAGGTTAGCATCGAGTCTTTTTACATTAATATTATTAATATATATAAGTACAATTTGAAATAGTAACATTAAGCTATTTGACTGTTATGTAATTATAGGTTGATATTCAAAACTTGCCGGCCGGTTCGGGTATGTTGCTGTACCATCTGGCAACTAAAATTAAACCACAAATAGTTGAAAAATTCTCATTTATTTGCAAGTATATAGCTAATGGAAAATTGGACTCAACTTTGCGTATTGACGCTTCTCTTGAATATCTTTTAAGTTGTGTCAATGAAACCACAGTCGATATTTCTAAATTTGAAGCGGCATGTGGTGTCGGGATATCTGTAACTCCAGAGCAAATTGAACAAACAGTAGAAAAACACATGGCTAAACATAAACAAGAGTTGTTAGAAAAAAGATATAGATATAATTCAGGTGTCATAATGCAAGCAGTGAGATCTGAGTTACGTTGGGCAGATGGAAAAGCTATTAAGAATGAAGTTGATATTCAGGTATGTGTTTTAAATTGAAAAAAAATGGTTTTTAATATAATATAGAGTTATTATATACTATATTATATATGAAGCCTGATTTCATATTACTTAGTAAATTAGTATTGTAAAACAAAATTAATTTGTGGTTTTCACTGCATCTCAATTTTGTTTTAAATTCCTGATTTTTTGGACCATTAAGTGATTATTGTAGGTATATCGTATAAGGCAGGTTAAGATTTAAATGCCTTAACCAGTAAAGTGACTGTAGCTTCTGCCAGTGTTTTAATTATTTTTACGATCTTTGCAAAAACTTCTAATAACATGTAATATATGGGGTTCTGCAATCTTGGTGTGCTTAGTTCATTTTTTTTAATTATGGAAATCGAAGCATAATAAAATTATTTAAAACTAAAGCCATGATTAAAACCAAATATTAAGTTTTATTTAACAGTGAATGTTATTTATGTGAATGTAAGTCAAATTTAAGTAAAATAAGAAAGTAAAGTATTTAATTATTAGTATGATATAATAGTTTTATGAAAGGCTTACATTTGTTAAATAAGTATTAGCATGATCAATATTTAAAGCTTTGTATTTGTCTTCATGCAGTTTATGCAAAATTATTGTGCTCATCCACAATTAGGTTATCAGATGTGGTCTCCCTATTTGTAACATATATTTAGAATAAAAGAAGAGATTTTAAAGAGATTGTCCATTATTGTAATTTGGAAATTATTTTGTTGAAATAAACTTTTGTAATATTGTAATGAATAGATTTTAGATTTATTGGGTCCTAAAACAGAATCTGACTTAGCCCCTATCCCCAAAATTGAGAAGAAAACAAAAGGTGGTGGTGATGGTGGTAAGAAACAAAAGAAAGATGATGCTCAAGGTAGCTTTTTTTAGTATTATGTATTAACAATAATATTAATAGGGTGTACATGTAAATGTAATTAATAAAATACACTTGTTTATTTTCAGATACCAAATTGTCAGATAAATCTGAGTCAGTTGTACCCACCGGTGGGGTAGTGTCAATGATGGACTTAATGAAAAAATTACCTTTTCATGCTCCCGGTGAAAATTATAAATCAGATGGTTATATTGTAACACCAAATACAAAGAGATTACTTGAGGAACATTTGAAAATAACATCAGGAAAGGTACAAACACGTTTTCCACCTGAACCTAATGGAATCCTACATATAGGGCACGCTAAAGCTATTAATATAAACTTTGGTTATGCAGCTTCACATGATGGCTTATGTTTTTTAAGATATGATGATACAAATCCTGAAAAAGAAGAAGAAAAATTCTTTGTAGGTATCAAGGATATGGTGGAATGGTTAGGTAATAATATTTTTTTATAAACTTACATTTATTTATTTATAACCACCTCTGTAACTAATTTATGGCAATATTTTAGGTTATAAGCCATATAAAATCACTCATTCTTCAGACAACTTTGATCAACTTTATGAATGGGCAGTTCAATTGATAAATAAAGATTTAGCATATGTTTGTCATCAAAAATCAGAGGAAATTAAGGGCTTTAATCCACCACCTTCACCGTGGAGGAACAGACCCATTGAGGAGAGTCTTCAGTTGTTTGAGGTATTTTATCCTGTGTAAATAAAAAAAGGAAATCTTTAATTTATTGCATGCCATGCTATGAATTGTTAAATTCTAAATAATTTTTTTTATGAAAAATTATAAAGATAAATTTGCATCTTCTTATGTGCATATGTGCTCACCTCAGGATATGAAAAATGGTAAAATTGATGAAGGAAACGCTACTCTCAGGATGAAAATAACACTGGAAGAGGGCAAGCAAGATCCTGTTGCATACAGGATAAAGTTTAAGCCTCATCATCGCACTGGGAACAAGTGGTGCATATACCCTACATATGATTATACTCATTGTCTATGTGACAGTATAGAGCATATTACACATTCACTGTGTACCAAAGAATTTCAGTCAAGGAGGTAAATTATTTGTAAACTTATTGTATATATTAGGTGTACAAATAGGTTGCTGCCCTATAACAAAAGATGGCCCCAGATGATGGTTACATTAAGATTGTTAAATGTAAATTATATTATTGTATGTTTTTACACCTGGAAGTGACAAGGCTTTCACATCAAAAGAAAGAAGAAATTTTTTGTGTGAAAAGGTCGAGTTTTGTGCCAGATAAACAAACAACATAATTTCTGAAATGCATTGATTTACTTCTTTAATTTTAAGACATCTTTAGGTATCTATAGTATGTAAAAACATACAGTGATGCTGATTTAAGTAGGAGGATTTTTTTGGAGTGATTGGTTAAGTTAAAAAACTGTGTTTGACTGTGATGTTTGTACCCCTACTATTAGGGATTATATTAATAGGAATAATAAAACTCTTTAATGATAATCAAATAATATATGTGTTATATTTTAAGGTCATCATATTACTGGTTATGTAATGCCTTGGATATTTACTGCCCAGTGCAATGGGAATATGGTCGGCTGAACGTTAATTACACTGTTGTTTCGAAAAGGAAAATTGCCAAGCTCATCGATGAAGGAATTGTTAATGGTATATATTTTCCATATTCTATCATTTCTTTTAAAAGATCTTTGATTTTGTCAGAATCAGGCCTTTGATAATGTAGTATTCTCACATTTAACACTGTTTTCTAGTATTAACAAGTTCAAAACATTACAATAGGTTAAGTGATTCGAGTAAGTTATTCAGAGTTGTATAGGTTAGAAGTATTAAGTTTTTTTATGGGGTAGTAGATAAACATGCAAACAGTTCGCCTAATGGTAAACAGTCACCGGTGCCCATGGACATTTTTTAAGTTGCAAATACATTGCCAGCCTTTGTAGGCAGGTGGGAATTTTTGGGAATGGAAGGGAGTAAGAAGAAGGATGGTGAGCCACCGGCGACTCCACTCACCGGAAGAAACGCGGAAGCGAGAACACTTTCACTTTACGCCAATTTTCTGTGAGATCGTAGTACTTATCCGGTTCGAGGCGGCCCATAGGGCAACATTTTAGATTCAGCTCTACATATTCAGAACTCAGTCATATTATAATTTACTTTTAATATGGCACAAACTGACTAATTAAATTAAATTTCGACTGAGAAGCCAGCCATTCCAGCTTAATTTGTAAAGTTAGTAGTTCAATTTAGAAATAAGACAAACAGGCTAAATTGTTCACTTCATTTATTTTTTGCTTCAACATTCACTTCACTAAGTGTTAGGCTGAAAACATTTTCCATATCAAATAGCTCACAGCAAAGAGCACAATCCATATTTGATAATGGATATGGCTCTAATTATACAACCTATTCAGTGATTGATTTTAATTTTTACACGAATCCTATTTTTTATTGTGAATTGATAGTTGTATTATTATTATATTATAAACATTTTTGTTTTCAGACTGGGACGATCCGCGATTGTATACCTTGACTGCGTTGCGTCGTCGCGGAGTGCCTTCCGCTGCTATCAATTCATTTTGCGCTGGTTTGGGAGTGACTGGAGCCGTGGGGGCGGTCGACCCCACCATGCTGGATGCAGCCGTAAGAGACGTCCTTAACGTAACCGCGCCTAGGTAAAATTGTATTAATTATAATAAGTTATTTGCATAATTCTTTATTTTAAATGAGGAATATTAATACCAGTTAATGGCAATTAGTTTAATACTGGTTTCAACTAAATTACTACGCTACGGTATTTCGATGCCGCACAATTTAAAAAGTTTGATTATTTTTTCGACAGATTCGTAAAAATTATTGGCGAATCTATGTTACAAATAAGCCCCTCAGCTTACCATATTAATGTTTGTCCTTAATACTTAAGGTGTTAAAATTATTGTTTTAACTTTGACTATTATTTTTACCTGAGCTTTTTTTTTTTAATATTAGAACGATGATCGTCTTAGAACCTTTAAAAATAACCATAAAGAATTATTCAAATGATGGTCCAATATCGTACACGGTGCCCGATTTCCCAAATGAGCCTGAGAAAGGATCTCACAAGGTGACCTTCAACAAAGTGCTGTATATTGAGTCCTCGGATTTCAAGGAGCTACCAGAAAACGGCTATCGAAGATTGACACCCACACAGTGTGTAGGATTGAGACACTCTGAATTTGTCATTAAGGTAAATCATCACTTCCTATATCAAAGTGGCAAGCAAGTGGAGTGCTTAGTGGTAACTAGAACATTTTCAGTGGGCCTCGAGTAGTTCTTTTGATTGAGCTCAATTACATTTTTGAACTGTTACCCTAACTTTTCTCGTTTTGGAACCTTATATTATATACAAAAGTGTTACATGTTTCATGTCTTTCATGCAATGTGTTTGAATCGTTCTAAATGTTTTAAAAAATGACTAACATTTTAAGAAAAGTAAATATCAAATTGGAATATGCCCTATACGCTTGTAATTTCTGTAACATAAAAGTTATTAATTTTCGATATTTTTAAAATTTTGATTAGTCCCTAATTGACTGTTTTGTAACCTAGAATTATGTTCTGTGTTTTACCACAATAGTTTTAATTATTAAAACTCAACCATTTAACCCTCGGTGACTTATCACACTAATATATATTTATATTTCATTTCAGGTGTCTAAAATAATTAAAGATAGAGCTGGTAAAGTTGTAGAGGTCGAGTGTGAAGCGGAATCTGTAGCAACGGCTACGAAGCCTAAGGCTTTTATTCATTGGGTGTCTGATCCAGTCAGGGTTGAAGTCAGGCTCTACGAACCTCTGTGAGTAGTGATATTGAAATAATAAAAAATAATTCCTTTCACTCTTATTAGTGAAAATATTATTTAGCGTGGTCTAATTTGTGTGGAAACACTGCATTGTAAGTTATTCTAAAACCGTGTAGTAATGTGTAAACACTTTAGTGATCCGGGTTAAAGGACTATTTGCCAGTATAATTGCTTTGCATTATGAGATGTAACACAATCTTTGGGTGCCGAGCGCAGAGAAGCGTCAAGCAGGTTGTAATGGACGAGTGTATCATTCATCGTTAGACTCATGACTTGATCGTCTTCATAACTATCTTCTGAAAATGAGTAATTCAGCTTCCCCATTCTCTGATCCAATTTTTTTATAGGGCGGGAATTCTGATATACTTCTAATCTGTATTAAAGTATTGCAATCTATTAAGCTTTTGGAATTTTTTCAATACAGTTCTGTGATTAAATGTAAAGGCCACTCATCGGTCTCACTAAAATTCGTATGTTTCGTAATATTTATCATCTTTTATGAATTTTTAAAATATGGTTCATACATACATCATGTTCATATTAATAATAATTTTCTTGTCCAACCTTTACGGTGTAAAGATTATTTAGTGGCAGTTATTCTACCTCAGCAGTATTATGTAAGCAACATTGAGTTCAGGTTTAAGGGGAATAATAATAATATCATGGTACATCTCACACATTGCCATCTAATCCCAAATTAGGCAGAACCTGTACTATGGTAATCAGGCAACTGATATACATACTTATATATTTTGAAATATATATTTATATAGATTAATAACACCCAGACACAGAACAAAAATCTATGCTCATCCCACACATATTTTGTCCTGGGTGGGAAATTTTTTTACAATTTATAATTATATTACACAAATTAGAAGTTATAATAATTTTTAATTGTCACAATATTGGATCATATGTACTAGTAGTCTCTAGAATAGTAATTTTTTAATTTTCATTGGTGCTTTATCAAGATTTTAATGTTCACAGATGAAATTTATTACACTCAAATAAAAAATGTGTTTAAAATAGTAATTTCCTTCAATTCAAGGTTTAAACATAAGAACCCTGAAGATCCGGCCGAGGTTCCCGGTGGGTACCTATCTGACTGTCGCGAAGACACCTTGAACATTGTAGAAGCTTATGCAGATCAATCAATAAAATCAGCAAAGGTCTACGACAAGTTTCAATTTGAAAGAATTGGTTTCTTCTCCGTGGACCCTGATACTACCTCCGATAAGGTAAGTTGCATAATAGAATTTATAAATTCACTTAAACATTTACTACAACCTTTTTTTTTACAATAATTATTATTTATCATTATCATTACAATTATTATTATAACTTACATATTTATTGAAACTACTCTGTGGGACATAACACCAATGACTCCTTTGAATGGTTGAAAAAAAAAATTAAGCATTTAGTTGCTTTTACGTTGCTTTAACCAGTAGGAAAGTGATATTGTAATTTATTTCTTTGACATTCATTTTTATACCTTACTCCCTTTCGCGTTTGTATTGTATGAGTATTTTTAAATAAAGTTTTATAATATTTAGATCGTTTAACAGATATTTATTTGTAAATCTGTCTTTTAAATAAAGATCTGTGAATACTAAATTGTTGCGGATATTATTTTAGAAAAAGACCGTTATTTAAAATCAGTTCTAAGTAACATTGACGATTTATTTTGTGAGTCTTACGATAGAGAAATCTTAATCACGGTCTAAGTCATATTCAAAATTTCCAAAATTTGAAAGTGCTTTGAGTTGACATAAACTTTTGTGTAATAAAGTGGATGAGCAAAGGCTTTTACTAAGAGTTATTGTTTAATGAAGATAATTTAAGACTTTTGCTTGTTTATTGAGATGCGAATAATCAATGCGATTTAATTATGTGTGTATAGAAATATTATGCTTTCGTTTGCAAGAGTTTATTTGCATAATCAGATTTTGTTGTTAATGACGTAATATTTTCCATTTTTCAGATGGTGTTCAATAGGACAGTTTCTCTTAAGGAGGATGTCGGGAAGTAGAAGAATGAAGCAATTTCGATAATAAACCTATTTATTATTTTGCCCTGTATTTGAAATAAACATTTTTATTGAAACATGATTTTATTTTTTTTCTTTGTAAGGTTTATTCAAAAATCAAAAATATGCAATGTGCTTCAATTATAAAGCTTTATTGCATTTAGCTTTGTGCCCTATCTTTTTCCAATCCGATTTATATCTTAATTAATCGTATAAGGAGATAGGACAGCTACCTACATGGTTCCTCGCCTAATTAATAATTTGCCTACCGACATAATAAATAAATTACACCAAATAATATTAAGCACTAATTATTTTTTTACATCGATAATATCTCTCCTATTAAAGTATTTGGTTTTTTATAGTTTAGTTTAATTATTTAGCGGTACTATTTTTGTATAACATTCTTTTTAATTTTTTTCATATTTATCCTTTCATTTGCAAAAACTCTTCTTGTATTAATTTTACATTTATTGCGTTTGTTCATAATGATGTAAACTCGTGTTATTATTGATGCAAACATACGTGGTTTTACTATCATAAGTAATACAGAGGAAAAGTAATTATCTCAATATCAATTTTTAGGTGATAATAATGAGCAACACAATACTACACAAATCTGAACAGTGCTGATCACCTAGAGATATAGGATGTTATATCATCTCCATGTCCATTATCCTTGAAACCCAAACACATTCGCGCTCACACGTTATTATCATTTGGTGGTTCAATAACTGGCAATGCAGGGATATCACGTCAGTCGGATTCCAAAAGAACGCTTGAAACTTGTTTATTTTTTCGTAACTTTTAAAACTTCTCGTTGGGACAAAATCAAAAATTGTTAATGCCTTAAATAAATTGAACGAGTTTGGGTAATTTTGCATATTATTTTCATATTTGATGTTTCGTTATAAATTAATAATGTAAAAAGAATGTGTCCCTTTGCTTTGTATCGACGAGAAATCAAAACATTTCTTATAATTATTTTAACTTTATTTTACCATTTTACAAATACTGTTATTAAGCTCTCATACAAAAAAGACTGATAATATTGTGTCGTAGATTCGACAATTAATTGTAGGTTAACGGTTGTAATAAAAACCTTAACTGCCAGCTGAACTTAACTATTACGCACCCGATACCGTAATTATCCTTTTGTATTTCAAGAAAATTTGTGGTTAAAAATATTGTTTATGAACAGTATATCGGATTGTAGGTTACCTGCACCCATGAATCCACAACAATCATTTAGTTTTTATGCTTTTAAACAACTGTACCATAAATTGACATTGAAAAAAAAAACTGTTTTTGTCCGTAAAGTGCAGTAGTCGCAGACATACTTTTTTGATGGTTGTTGACATACACATATAATCCTATCGTTTATTAATAAAAACGTCTGCGCCTGCCAGGACCCAAATCGGTAGGATTTGAGTCACTGACAGCGAATTTTCAAGAGATCAACCACCAGCGCGGGAGATATTGTAGTACATTAGTGTTTATACATAGCCGATAAGGGGATATCTGGCACGACCGAAGAGTCAGGAGCAGAGGCGATGGCTCTAAACGAACCTCATCGTAACGACTATTTCGGACACTACTAGGTGGTGTCGAACAATAGTCAAGACCGAATTTTCACATGGCTACCCAAAGCTAATATAAAAATGTTAAGATTATCGAGAGTGGTCTTCCCGCAATTGCTCAACCCAACCAGACAACAACAACACAACGTCTTTGCTGCCATGGGATTCGAACCCACGACAATACGTACAACCAGTGACCCTACGCCACGCGTCATTATCATCATACGTCGGGCGTCACATCGTTTGCCCGGTAGTTACTTTCTTATATAAAAAAGACGTAAATTACTTATGGGGACAAAAATAAGTGAAAATTATGAGTGACGGAATACTAAGGCGCATTTAAATTAAGTAAGTTCAATGTCACGTATCAGTAACACAACTTTGTGCACTGAGTATTCGAAAGTGAAATTTGGTTCAAATCGTTATCGTAATTTTAATCGTACGTGGTCATTTATATGACGGTTAATTCAATGTATAGCGGCAATTGTGTTGTGTGGGTTATTTAAGCTTATTCATTAAACAATACTCGGGAATATGTTGCCTACAGTGTATCGAGTAGTAGTACTACTGATTTCGTTTACGCTGTGTCCAGGTTAAGGGCGGCGCGATTATCGAGCGTGGGCGGCCGCGCATGTCACTTCGGTTGCCTCCGTCCCCAGACATGCACTGCTACGCGACGTCTAACAGATTCCTATTCGGGCAATACATCGCATTCGCGTGCGACGGGCAAATAATATAGAGCCACTTATTCAATATGCAAGCTGACACATTGATGTAAAGGTGAGTATTTTCATATTTACATTTAAATACTCAAGCAATATAAAATTAGCTAAACTGTTCCGATTAGGAATTTTTAAGCTGAAGCCACTGACTGTATGTTGCATACGAGACGCGTCATAATGCTGTTTTTATTAGTTATGACGCAAACAATTTTTTTTGTTCACTCGTTTTTCATACGTAAGCTTTGTTAGCATCGGTGCTTAAATATTTCTTTTTCTTTGAATATATCGTGTGTTATTTTAACAATCGATTCTTTTTTGTAATTAGCGTTAGAAGTATTACATTATTATAATCAGTAAGATTTCATAAGAACTCCGACGTAATATGGCATACTATTTGAAAAGTTTCAACTTGAACAATCAACCTTGACCGATATCGCTTTTAAGGCTATCTATACAGTGTTACCCGCACTTGCGCGGAATTGATTTTGCTTTATTGTAAAGCTGCTAGAAGTGTACGATAGCTTTTGTATATTGTAATATTAAATAAGTGTGGCAGTTAAAAATGGTTATAGTAACTCATGTAAAACAAACTTAACAAAGTAGAATGTACATATGTTAAAATACGTTGTGCCCGACTTGCACACGGGCCGTAGAATATGTGTTAGAGAGGTTGGCTTCAAA
Organism: Eurytides lysithous rurik; assembly: GCA_018247575.1. Classification (NCBI taxonomy): domain Eukaryota; kingdom Metazoa; phylum Arthropoda; class Insecta; order Lepidoptera; family Papilionidae; genus Eurytides; species Eurytides lysithous. The sequence goes on from DWHO01000750.1 coordinate 15,642, forward strand.
ACCTCAGTTTTTATTTTTTGGTTTGTTAATATCACATAAATATATAAAAACTTACATATGTAATTCGTTGTGTTATATTGACTATATTTTTTAATAAAGGACATATATTTTGGCTAATTTGTAATATCTAACACAATAATCACATAAAATAACTCATGAACGTTTCTTAAAAACGTTACTTAATAACATTAATATAAATCGTATAATATTTTATCGTTAAACTCTTACTCTGTTTTTAGTGCCTTGTCATGTGTTATCGGGACGCAACGGTTGAATTTACAAAAGTAAAAAAGTAGTAAGTGCGGTTAGTTAAGTGGGCCACAATTACCATTTTATGGCGGCCGTAAAATTCATTTATTTTTCATTCATTTTGAAAACAAGTGCTTTTATAGGAAAAAGTTACTTTCAGTTACTAAACGTATACACTTATATATATTTTTTATTATTTTATGCGATCGAACCATGATTGTCTTGTATTTCATCAATAGATGAATATAAATAATTTTCATTTTATTATTAATTTAACTTTTTGACTTATCAACCAATAAGGCTTATAAGGAGCCAAAACTCCGAAAGGAACGAGCCTTTAAATTGACCTATATTATAACAGCTCATCCATGCTTTTGTCTTTTAACAATGAACACGTTGCCTGGTGTTCACTTTTCTCCGACATTTTAATAACGAATGGCGCAATATTTCATCGCATTAAAAGATACACAAGTATCTATTATGTACCATAGTATTAAAATACCCCATTTGAATTAATTAAAACACATATTTTATAAGTCAACATGTACACAGTATATCAACCAACTTAATGTTAGGAACCTCCATGGGATTGGTTCTGCCCTGACTTTCATACCCAATAATATGAGATGTTGTATCTCTCTACCCAGTAATTGCCGTGTAAATTCTAATGGTTTTAGAGAATATAATCAATAAGCCTTCAATGAGCTAATGCGTTTTGCACCTTAAATAAAACTTGCATCATTACATCATCATCAAGTTGTCTATACCTCTTTTCTCTTTTTAGATCTCCTACTAGGAAATAATATCAAAAGAACTGTTACCGTATCACAGAAAATTTCGTATACATAAAATCATGGACACATAGTATTCTTAGACTTGCCAATTATGCATGGATCGCGCTGATTGTTGACGTGACCATGCCTTTGTAAAATGGAATTCATTATCACGTAATATGAGGTTAACTCCCATTTCTTTTTGCACCCTGTTTTTCTACTTAAAATACTTGGTATTATACTATATAACAGAATAGTACCTTCCAGAATGCAACCCAGTTTAAAAAAAAGTTTACTATCTATTCTTTCATTTGTTTATGATGAGTAGTTTGTTAAACATAAATTTGATAATTAATTTATTATAGAATAACACGGTACGCTACGTTGCTATATTATATTTTGTTATAGCAACGTAGAAGTGAAATTATTATACGAAACCAATATTTATTAAATGAACGTTTCAAAAGCAAATTACGATGGAAGGCTCTCTTTGATGTAGGAACAAATCCTTTGAGCCGCAATTTAGACAACTTCATTTTAATATTCTTCTTAGCTCTACTTTATAAATTCTTGTGCAATTATAATCAAACCGTTACGAGTAAAATATGTCAATAGTTGCTGCGATATTACAATAAATTGCGTAACATCTTTTGTATTAAAATAGGATTATTTATGTAAAAGCATCAATCCGTTACTAATACATTTAACTCCACTGGATGTTGTTATTGATATGAGCAAATTTTAAATTATCAATGTTAGAAATCATAATTAACTATTGAAAACAATATTTTCTGTACGCTTACACTGTGATTCAACGGATGTTTTTTTTAAATAAGCCGTTAGATGTAAAATATTAGACCGTCCACTAAAAAAAATGTTTATTTTTATTTCAATTAGAAACTTTACTATATTTTTCATCGAATTATTAAAGCAAATTATAATACACTTTTTTTACTACATTATTGGCAATCTTTAATCATAATTGCTAATAATATTAGACTGACACTTTGTATTTTTATTTTTAATTAAGGATGTTATAATTTGACTTTGTTTTTACAGTAAATATATTGAAATAATTTTTTATTAGTCTTATTTTTAGCCATAAATCTTAATTTGTAAATTGTTAACTTGCGTCATGCTACACACTAATAAAGCACGACGTATTGAACTCCAGACGGCGGCACCATTATTCTTATGTCAAATTATGTTGTTGGTAAAACTATGGGTGGTCTGTTAAAATATTACTTAGTGTTGGCTTGCTTCGGGTTCTCTTCCCTCGCAGAAATTAAGTTAATTTTATGACTTTGTGTGATTGATGACAGCCGACCTCCGGCGGCTGTTTCGAGGTTCGGGGATGTCCCCATTCTCGGACAGAATCTCG
>DWHO01000751.1:0-18044 GCA_018247575.1 Eurytides lysithous rurik
GCGTTTGATGACGCAAGCGCCGTCATATTTTTATATATATACTTATATAGATAATTAACACCCAGACACAGAAAAAAAATCTATGTTCCTCGCATAAATATTTTGTCCTGGGTGGGAATCGAACCCACGACCTTTAGCTTTGCAGTCCGCAGCACTAACCTCTACAGCAACGTCGAACAACTTCAAAATGGACACACTCGCAACTATTACCCGTTCCGTCTAGTAGTTAACAACTCTACATACCCACTAAATCAATGATCGCGAACACTTAATCGAACAACATGAAGCTATTGTCATCGGAATGTACATTTACTCCAATGAAATGTATTTGTTGCTGTAAATTAAAATCTAATATAATATTTTTATAATTACAACAAAAGAACTCCCCATACGCCTTCTAGTGTAAATTTATTTGAAACATATACGAATACAAATTAGCAACAACAACAACGGTATAGAAATGTAATAATAATTCAAAAGAGAGGAGATTTCGTAAATGCCAATAATATATAATGTAAACTAATATGTAATAAAATAAATGAAAAATAATGCAAATCATAGTGACGTAAAAAATTACTATTATATCTTCGAAGATCTTTTAGATCCGGCCTATGTGAATAAGTATATTTTGATTAGATTTGAATTAATTTGATGCCGCACAGTAAGTGGTAGGAAACCAAAAAGGTTGATACGACATTATTAACTATTCACACTCATCACCTGAACTACTTCTTGTGGGAACAAGAAGTAGTTCAGGTGAGGAGTGCAGCAGAAAGCCCACCAATTTTAAGCTGTATTTCATGATACTGTAATTTTATTTTTAAAAACGGAGTGTAAAGACAAGCAAGTCGAAACGACTAATGATCAGCCCTTAACGCATCACAAAGCTTGGAACTTGAAAGTGGCATTAGACTGTCATGTCTTATATAGATGTAGCTTTATAGAGCCGTAGATTTATAGAGCCGTGTGAGCTTTATAGAGCCGCAAAGCTTTATAGAGCCGCAAGAGCTTTATAGAGCAGCAAGAGCTTTATAAAGCCGTATAGCTTTATAGATCCGCATGAGCTTTATAGAGCCGCATGAGCTTTATAGAGACGCGTAAGCTTTATAGATCCGCGTAGGCTAAAAGCATCAGCATCAGTCCAGATAAGATAAGAAGAAGTCTTATATAGAATGGTCTTTGTGCTTTTAGTCAATGCGATTCTGTAAAGCTTACCACAACTCAGGATACCAAACTGTGGAATTTTAGAGATTGTCAAATAAGGAATAAGGAGTAGGTGGGTATGTGGAACATAACTGCGACGTCTATGCCCAAATCGTTACCTTTCTTAGAAATCTGTCAGCGTCTTCTAAGTGGTAGGACTCCTTTTTCCAGAGTCCGTCTGGAGTTATACCACTGCTTTGTCAATTTCTTGACGATGGTAGAGTCACACAGCAGCTTCCGCTGCTGCTGAATGGGTCGATGAGTACCACGATCTCGCGGAATTTTGGCGTAAAGCGGAAGTGTTGCGCTTCCACATTAAGTCCGGTGAGTAAGAGGACCGACGGCCTACCTCCCTCCCCTTTCTCTCTCCCCTTCCTCCCACTCCCAAAATTCCCACCGTTAGGACTGGTAACTCATTTATAATTTCTACGACATTCCAAATATCCATAGGCAGTGGTGATCACTTACCATCAGGGGAGCCACATATTTCTTTCTTTTCAAACACAACAATATAGAACCTATTCGTACCTCGAAGATGAGTAATGCTATTGCAAGTCCTGTATTGGTCGTAGGTGGCGTTAGTGAGCCACTTGTTCTCTAAAAAACATTTAAAAAAATGAAGTTTTTCTCGCCTTAAGAGATAAAAATAACTTAGCCGTAATTCCTAATCGCTAAACATTAACTGAATACATAAAAGCACAATAAACTTGGACAACTTACATTTGGTATGAATAAATTTGCTATTATCAATCATTATTTGAATGTCGAAAGCGTTCATTTTTATCACAGGCAAATACTAAGTTATTATATTAAAATTGAGCCCAGCCATAGATAAATTACGTATACATCTTGTAAACAAACCTAGTAAATAACTCGGTTTCACCATCAGCACGTTCGAAACATACACGTTTGTATTTAACGATTAATTCACTAACCAAATATTAGCACTTGAAGACGTAAGAATGTTCTACATACGCATAGTGAATCATTTAAATATAACAAAACCTCGACTATTTACTCCCAACCATTCCGCGACCGCCTATCGATCGAGACGCGCGTCTGTTTCTGTTTTTTTTTTAATTAAAATTTACGTAAATAGCGTCTTTGGTGGCCAGCAATAAAAAACGGGTATGTATTTGTTTCATTTTTATCTATTATCGTTAATTTCAGTATTAATTAATTTTAGACAATATATTTATTATGATAAACTTGCAAACGTTAAAATTTGCAAAGATATAACATTGATTTTAAGACAATCTTACATTATTTTATCATATTTACAATATTAGAGAAAAAAATCGGGTTATAATATTAAGAAAATAAAATATCTTGCAACATTATAATATTAATTTGTCGTTTGACAATTTAACAGATAAAAACAATTTATCAGTGCTATCTTCGCACTTAACCATTACTTCATGGTTAACCAAATTTTACTGAAACTCCTAGACGGTACTTACTATTGGGGGCACAAAAAATTGCTGCACATTACAAAAGTATTATATTATTCAAAATGCATATTGCTATTCAAAATATATCACTAGCTTTCTTTCGCGAGTTTCTTTCGCCTGTTCTTCTCAGGACCGAGGTATTTTTTTCCGAACGGGTAGTAGAATCAAATGACGTCAAAAAGTGATTGTAAATCAATCCAATTTTGAATTGACTCTTTGACTTTGTTTACAACAGGATTCCAGAAAACGTTTAGAAAGCTCCTATTGCTAAATTAAAAAAAATATGTTATAGGAACGGAAAAGGTGTGCTAAAGGACTTTGGGAACGATGTGATCGCCTCCAGGCTATTACAAGATACAAATTATAAAAATTGTAAAAGCATTTTTTTTTTTAAATAAAAGAGTGTTAAAGTCCCGCTGAGTTTCTTTCGCCTGTCCTTTTGAAGACTAAGAGCATTCTTTTTAGAACACGCAGTAAAACCAAGACGTCAAAAAGTGGTTGCATCAATCCAAATTTGAACATAAAATATTAATTTTTTACTTTTACTTTGTTTTTTTAATGTCAACATTGACATGGACAATAAAGATAAACGAAAGAAAGACAGCATTTATTCGGTTTGATTATAAATAAAGATATTACAACATTTATAAAACTATCTCAATGAGAAGATCGAAATGGGTTTCCGCTCAAACAAACTGTGGGGTTTCTTACGAATATGAAATAATTGCAACGCTGGTAATCTTTGGCGACCTCATAAGCAACGCAACCGAAACATTCTTAAACATTCACCTTCGGCGAAGTAATCTCAACGTAATAAGACGATCTTTACACTAGACTATAAAAATCGGGTCGGACAGACAGATGGACCCCTTTCTTATGCAAATGCGCTGCATCTTATTATCTCTGCCCTTGTAGTGGCCGTTTCTTGTAATAATGTTTGCACTTTTTTATTAGCTCGTTACGGAATGAATGGAACATGGGGTTACGTTGATGGGAATCTGGGGGACTCTAGTCAAGTGTTCTGTCTTTTACTGGCTATGATAAAAGCACTTTGAACTAGAACTTTAAAAGTCCTTTTGCCATGTTTAAAGATTTGGATTAAAAATATTTTAAAGCACCTACCGGTTATCAATGTCTATTTCTTATTTATTTATTTATTCTTTATTGCCAACCTCTTAAAAAAAAGGATTACAAAGGGCGGACTTAATGCCTTTAGGCATTCTCTCCCAGTCCCGGGTTCAATGTTCGACGGCTGTATTAGACTATATAATACGGAACTACTATACTCATTCTCGGAACTATTTGTTGAATTTACCCAAATGAATTAGGATTTCGTTCAGTTTTGTTTTGATCTGAATTTTTGTGTAACCTATGTTCTGTGCCTATGTATTGTATCAGTCATTTCTATTTTATTGATAATCGCGTCTTCTTAAGCTCGAAAAATTTCTCTTTTATTGATAATGATTGCTTTTTGAGATATCAACCGGAAAATTGTAGGATTCTCTTGCGATCACCACAAGAGTATCCTACAAATTTGAGCTTCTGTTGAGTAAGACTTCTCAAAGAAAATTGGCGAAACGAAAAAACATTTCGTTTTTTCACATTATTGGCCGAAAACGTAATTTTTACGACGATAAAAACGGTATGCAGTAATCCTTAAATATTGCTGTTTAACGGTGCAATAGTTCTAATAGGCTACAAGACCAAAATTTTCTTTAGGACGAGTTAGTACATGTGCATCTGATGGTAAGTAATATAGCTCTGCGCAGTATTTTGAACTATACCAGTTAGAACTATCCTGCGTTCTTCACCTACAGATGTAAAATGCCCATTAATGTGACGCTATTTGCCTTCAAACCAAACACAGCATTGCCGCTATACCGAAACTCAGTAAGAAGTATTATGTGATAATTGGATTTATTGGAAAAATATAATTTATTAAAATTATCATTATTAGTTATCCGATGCTTTTACAGTCGCTAATTGTTGTTTTAACAGTCACTAAGTCCATTTTTATCCATATTGAGTTCATCAGATACCTAAAACTGATAACTTTAATCAATTATATTTCTAAACAAAGTCTTATGAAAGCCTGCCCAATAAAAAAAACGCCTTATTTTGTCCCCAAATTCATTTACACGGCCAATTTCATTAAATATTTCTTTAACACTTTAAACGGTCGTATCTCAAAACACAGAAAACTGATTTAGTGTCTTTCAGAACTAGGTCGTCCGTTTGTCATAAATTCCGTTTGAGAATCGAACCGAGGAGCGGCGGCTGAGGCGTCGCTTGGCCGGGGAGGCGCCGGCTGCGTGCCGTGTGAACCGGTCACGCAGGTATGCAAATGCGAGGCCATTGTCATAGCGGACAATTCGCCGACGTTTAATTGTGCTTTTTCAATCCTGTCCGACACCGGCCAACCCTTCCGAGGGCTGTTACCGAGTCGGGCATCGATAGATTCGCCCCGTGAATGCCTTTAGCTGCGTTAATGCGTGATAATTTACTTATAATAATTTTATTTGATTTTATCATATTTAAAAATAATTAGTTTTTATATTTGACTCAGTTTTGAATATTACTTTTTATATTTAAATTTACTTATAATAATTGGCACCTGTTGTTATATTTAAAAATAACTTAAAATAGCACTTTTTATATATACGTTCCTTCATATGAATGAATATTTATTTGATTTTGAAATTTTGGTTGTATATAAATAAGTATTGTAAACCAATCGAGAGAATGTCGAAGATTGTTCGTTGTAAATGAAATAAATAAGGGAACAATAGCAATTAAATTAAATAAAATGATTTAATTTAATTAATATATAAAATAAATTTAATTAATTATTATGTTAACGTGAATGCTACATATTGTTAAAATTAAACTTAGGGGTTTTATCGTGTTAATTTTAAATCAAATAAAACGCGATAAAATCCGTTAATTATTTTCATATTAACAACGAATCATGGTACATTTTTCGGGTATCGATACGTTCGCAAGCGTTGACGCATCGATAAAGCTCTCCATCTCTAGCGCCATCCGACAAACCGCCTAAAACCGGTTAGGTCAGTTCCGCAAAAATCACAATAGCGCCCATTGGATACTTAAATAGGTCCAAATATTATAATGCGATCCGTTATTATTAGCGGCCGTTCCCTTTTTTTTTTATAGCCAAGTCGCTTCCATTATGTCCAGTTGGCACCCTTTCGTACCTTTTGTGGTGCCCCTACGGCAAGATAACCGGTAAGACAGCTTTTGACCCGCCGTCGCCGAAGGGTTGGTTGAGCAACCCAACAGTCGAACTTTGACCACGTCGTCGGTTAGTTGTGATAAGTTCGCGTTCGAAATCTCAACTGCAGCTCGGAAAGCGGGTGAGTAATAGTTTTATTTTTTTAAAAGCACTGGCCGTAAACAAGAAAAAGAAAACCATTCGAACGTTCTCTGATTCCTGAGATGTTCAAATTTGGAATTCGAAACTAGCGCAGTGCTATTGATACCGTATTTAATATGTGACAGATAAACTATTGGCATTTTCCAACTTCGTGTGCCGTTTGAACTTCTTACGGACGTCAACGTCTACGATTCGAGGACGACTTACAAAAATGTCGGACACCCGCCACCCTCGCCCCAATCGATTACATTTTTACCCGTCAGCGGCTCCTATTGGCCGCGGCGGACATTTTTGTTGGGAACCGAAAGCTTTTTCTGTAGTAGGCGTCTTGTTGGGTGGCGTGGGGTGGCGCGTGCCGCGAGGGGGCCATTCTTAAAATCATTGGGAGATCGCTTTTGTTTTTTTCTCGCAATCGCGCCGCTTCCAATTTCAAATGGGATTTTCTCGTATTTCTTTCGTAAGTTACGACTCTGTGAGCTTTTCGTTGGAAATTCGAATGATTTATAATAAAATACTTTAGCTGTATAAAAAAAAATTAACCACATTTTTACAAATTCGTTTTTATTTACGATCGAAAACTTTACGCTTCTAATATCAAATACGATTTTCTCGTACTTCCTTAGTAACGTGATCTTTTTGTTTGGAAATCTATTGATTTGAAAGCGACATACTTTGGCTGAAAAAAATAAACTAAGGAGGGATTATTCATTTTTTTTTTTACCTTATAGTATCAATACTAATTTCACTATCAATCATTTATTAATTATTAATAGTTTAATTATTTATTATATTAAATTCAAGTTATTATATTGTATTCATTTATATATTATATAATATTCAATAGCTCAGATGAAAACTATTATGGAACGTAATAAGTTATATCGCTCGGGTTGGGCGAGATAATTTTATAAATTTATTCTTATTTCTTCAATGATCAAGCCCGATGAGATATTTACGGAATAAACGAAATTTTTATGCACAGTTCTATACAAATTCATCAGGGCATCGAAACATTCGGGAGGGTGGCGTCGATGGTTCAAACAAGTCCATCAAAAGTTCGTAATCATTACGTAAATATAATTACGACGGTTTCTTAAGGTGAGGGGTTGGTAGAAAAACTCCACGGAAAACTCGTCCCGGATGGGGGTGCGCAATTGATTTTATTTGGCAGACGACACGATTTTTAATTATGCAAAGGGATGTATTTTAATGACGAATCCGAAGGCGACTTAAGAATTTCTTAATAAAGGACAACTTCGATATAATAAAACTAACTTACTCATCACGCTTATTTCTATAAACTTACTTATCCCGGTGGAGAAGATCCCTTGACCACAGACTCTTTAGATATTTGAAACGTCAAAAAATGTATGTCAACACACGAAAAATAAAAGGAGTTATCGTTGCTCATAAAAATAATTTAAAATAAGAATATATCTTTTAAGAATTATAAAAACAAGTTGTTTAAAAGAAGCAAAAAGAACTGGCTTCCACTTTAATCGCAGCTATTTTATCATAGTCGTAATTTTATAATAAAAGTTGTCTCTCGTAATTAAACCATAAACATTATTTTTTTCTTTTTTATGCTGTTTATTTGCTGTTTGTATATCGAAAATATTTTGTAGAGTAATCGTAAATAACTATCGTTATTAGTGTTTTAGATTCATACCGAAAACTTCGAATTATTTAAAATTAGCATTACTGTGCTAAATGATAAATAATTCGTTGTTTGTTTCTCAACCTTTCATCCGGATAATGCGTTCATGGTTTTTAAGAAAAATAATTATATGGATTTTAAAAAATAACAAAACAGTTTTCAGTCTGTATTGTTACCAAGCGCAAACATTTCACTGTTAAAGGAATCCCATAATCGTAGGTACACAAATAAGTTCTTAATGTTTTTCTTAATATCGCGTCTTATTCAGATACAAATTTTACTATTTTTTTGAATCGAGTATTATAAGATTTTTTTTTTAAATATTGGCAATATTGATGCACCCATTTCGTCAATTGGAAAAATATCGCGTAAATATTTAACGGTGGACAATGTTCGCTGATTGCAGTAAATAAAACCTGTTATGATTTAAAATCAATCTAATATGACAGTCTGACGACCGACGTATACGCGATAGTTGTAAAAAATATTATATCTAGGGGTGGACAATAGTCAAATTTATTCTTATGATTTATTTTTTATTAAGTACCCGGCAACGAACTCCAGAAGTTATTATAAAAGAACATTTGATTTCATATTAAAAACATTGTTTCGGGGACTTTAAATTTTAAATTCGATTCTTCAAGTCATCGATATCCGAGTTTCTCATTGCAAACATTTTTAATTTTATAAGCTTTGCATATATGCCATAAGTTTTTTTTTACATTTTTTACAACTTTTAATAATTGATTCAAATAGAGTCCGAATTGACTACAGCTGAGTTTTAAAATATTATTTATAATAATGATATAATGGCGACGCTGGTTTTTAAAATTAGATCAAATTAAGGCCTAAAGTCGTCGATCTTACAACTTTTTTTCAAAATGACTTCTTACGGTCTTAAAAAAAAATGATTTATTATTTTAATCTCTCATTGTAGGTATATCATTTACGCCAGGCAGTGTTACTGCAAGCTGTGATGGAATTTTTCAAGCGTCGTCCCATCGATCACGCGGGAACTTTTGCGCGCCAATTTTCCCTTTAACGGCCGCCATTTGTAATCGACCTGCGAATAAACAGTTTCCCGCCGTGCTTTATTTATGCGTAAGGCGTCACAGTTCGATTGACTGTTGTTTATAGTCGGGGATCTCTTTCATATTTTATATTATTAGCTAATGGTTTCGTTATTTACAGCAGTTGTTAAATACTTTGTCAATATATAAGAAAAAAGTTAGCACGACAATTTAAAAACTTTAGATATTTTGATACAGCCTTTAACTTTTTTTTTCGAGAACCGGTAACTTTATTGATAATAAGTAAAACATGAAATTATTAAATATAAAAAAATATGTTACAATAATAACCTAAACATAATTGAAAGTATTGAATGAATTAATAATATAATGTGAATATTGAATCGTTAAAAATAATATTAAACAAAATTAAATCACAAATTTCATTCACAAATTCGCTTCTAATAAAAAAAATGTTATTAAAAAACGACTAAACGGCAAAGAAAGACGTAAAAATTTCAAAAGATTTTAACAATCTTAAATTTCAGATAGCAAGCAACAAACGGACATAAAAATATTAATTCGAGAAGGGTGGCGGCCCTCCTTCGAGAGTCGCTAAGGTTTTTTGACGCCCACTAGCCCTTTTTTCCAAGGGGGTGCGTTTTGCAATTTAAATTTTATCTCTTCGTAATGGGTGAGACTCTAGACTCGACTGCTTTTAATGCCCGCGAAATATAGCCCCCGAAGACTTTTTATAATCTGTGCCAACACACTGTTTTTTTTTTTGGAATAAGGCAAAAACAAAAGTTTAAGAAACCGATTGTCCATCTTTCTGTTACGAAAGATAAAGTTTTAAATATTAACCATTGATTTTATAAATTTCAAAAATATTTTAAAATAAGTATTATAGGTTACATTAAAAAAACTTTCAGATAGAATTGAAAAAAAGATACACTTTTGTCCAAACAAAAGTCAATTAAGCAACTCTTTTAACAGCCTAGTCGGTTGTAAATTTCGTTAAATTCCGAATGGATCCCGAAGTCAAGGCAAAACAGATTAGCGGGAATCTAGTTGGAAATGCAGGCTGGATTACGAGTAATCTTGTTAGGACTAATTTTGATACATGGCACTGATAAGTCTCAACAATGAAACTCCGGACGATTATTCCGCCCTCGATTTCTCCTTACAAATTTTGAACTATAAGCAAATTGATCGATTTACAATTATTTACAAAAGTTTACAAAAATAAGATTTTAAACTAATTTTTTTCCGCAACGCGGTGTTGTGGGAAACACATTACTACACGTTGTATATCAACTGCAGACAACATGCGACTCGAACTTAGCCTTCCAAACCAGCTGAGGTCCTAATTGGAATGAACTTAACAGTTCATCAAAAACCTGGTCTAATTTTTGCATTTCGTCCCCAAAGCATCGCTTATAGGGCAAATAGCCCGACGTAATGACAGGGCGGAAGTTAAAAATTGGAACGCTTAACCAAAATGGCGCCGAAATAGTTCGGAGTTGGCGGCGAAAGTGTTCGGAAACTTTTTAATTTGCGAATGGGGGCCCGCGTCGGGGTGAGCTCGGATTTTTCATCGTCGCCCCAACCGCCGACGTCTGACTCGACTTTTTAAATAGTGTGACTTTACAATTTAAAAATCTTTCAATTTTGGTCCTGTCGGAATTCTCCACCGCGGACGCTCCTTATGTAAATTTGTTCCCGCTGTTTCGTATATTTATCTTCTCTACTATTTTTTTTAATCGCAAATGCTCTTAATAACTTTGCTCTTACACTTTCGTATGTTTATCTATCCTGTTAATGTTTTATAACTCCCAGCCTTCGCCTTAATTTTTCAAACGCGTCCCTATTTTAAGATTATAACATATTGTGTTATAAGTGCGTTTCAAATATATAAATTTACATAGACAAACACCCAAATCCGGAATAATTATTTGTAGTTCAAACAGATACTTTCCCGGATAGTAATCGATCTAACGATTGGCGACGCCGCATCAATACCTAACCAACTGCGCCAAACGAGTCAGTCATCTTAACGGTTCGTAGTTTGCATTACCTGTTTTATAACCCTTATCGGCATCACTGAGGTGTATAACACATTCACTGCTGAAACGCAACCGTTTTGTGAAAAAATTCCGAACCACGCGTGCGGCTCAACACAAATACGTGTTCGAAGTAAATCGCGTCTCGCAGTGCGGTGAACACACCGGTGTGTTTTCCTGACGGGTGTGTGTTTTGTCACAAAGAACACATCTAGCATGTGGAAAGTCGCATCGCTGTATTGAGCGATTTTTCGGGTCAGCAATGAATGTAAGTAAACTTGGGTAAGTAGTCTAATAATGGAGCCCAAAGGAGCGGCGATAGCTCAGCGGCCGGGTGGAGGCTTTTAATTAAATGTGCTCAATCGACCTGAATTCAGATCCCGATGTCGGGACTAACATAATCGTTAATTCATATTTAACATATTATTAACAGTGGTTTAATATGGGATAAAATAAAAATAAACCATCCTTAAATCAGTCGTTTCAGCAATCATATTACAAAAGGAATAAATAATGTAATAATAATCATAAAAACACTTTTGTAAATAATATATTAAGTTTAACATTTTTCACACATAACTGTTTCATTATATATTATGTAATGAATCATTATATTCATGAATTTGACTTTAACCGTAGAAAAAAAAAAAAAATCAGAAATGAAAAATCACATGATGGGCAAAATCAAATTACGTTTTATACCGTACAATGCAACAGTCAGACTATTTTCAGTTAAACGTCATTGAGTTTCTTCGACTATACAGACTTTCTCAAACGTTTCACAAATTGAAAGAATTAGTTTACAACACTAGTTTCCAGATCAAATTACCTCCCTCCCCACATGACCTCCTTTCCGCCGACATAGACACTCTTTGTGAAAAATTACCCTAATTTGAAAGTTTCCGCGCTCTCCGCTCACCCGGAAGTGACGTAATGGCCGGGTTCCGGTAGAACAGGATGTGCCTGCGACGGGACGCATAGTTTTCGATGAGGCACTAACATTATTACGCTGTAGGAAGGACACGGGAAATTTTAAAAGATGGCGGGCGCCTATGCAACGTAAACGAAACAAATTTAGGGGCTAAAATAAAGTAAGCAATGCTCTAGACTGTGGTCAACATAGAAATCGATACGATAACTTCATATTCGGTAGATGGTGTTGGCATCGTAGTTACTCGTATATTAGATTCCAAAACCATATCCAATAAGCTAGATTTCATCAGTCATATACCGCAATAAGTGTTTATATATGTATTTTTTACTTTCTTTCGTTTAAAAAAAAACTAGCCCGAATTTGCTGCCCCTATTTTCAAATAGATATAACAAGTAAAAATGAAATAAAAAAACTTTTTTAAAGATTAAATGGATATTACGTAATCACGTGCGAGTCAAAACAATGAAGTGGAAAAAACGTCTCGATTATATGTTACATGGAAAAACACTGCATCGTTTTTAAAGATACTATATATAGGCATCCGTTCCAATAGTATGTTCAATTAATTCTTTTTTTTTTAAATACACTTGCGGGCTTGTGACAAACGAATCGCCTTTATGGATTAAGTGGTTTTAGAATATATAGAGGACTAATATACAAACATTATTTTTTCTTTATTATAAGATGATTGTGGACGCCTAATACAGTGATTTGGCATAGTAAAAGCTTACATAGTGCGCGAAGCAATAATTCTAATATGATTCTAGTTAAGAATGTTTAATAAACACATAAAATACTTATTCATCACATTACAATCACTGCAATAATATAGTTGTGGCAAAACAAAAAAAACACTTATCGCAGTCACATCTTTCACTTTACAAATAACCTTTCTCAGAGAAATAATTTTAAGACTGTAAAGTCAAATAACTGCGACCGAGTTTCCACCTCTAACATACATAACTTTTTGATTATATTTAAAGCCATTTTCTGTAAATAGAAGAAAATGTTTCTCGAAAAATAATAATAAAATTCGTAACAGAGTAAGAAAATTCAGTTCCATTTAAGGAAATAAGAATGCCATTTGTTACATCTTCGAATGCACTTCTTAAATCACCCTTTTAAATCTTGTACGGGTAAACATTCTAATATGAGTCTTAAGCATACTATGCAAAGTCGAAAATCGACCGTGGACCAATGGAACGAAACGAAAGTTTCTTAAGTTGCTCGGCGGCAATTATTCTCGAAAATGGCGGCAGAAAAAGTAGGGGATTTCAAAGGATTGGACCAATTTAGATTTATTTTTCTCCCTTTCGTTCACGGGGGACACTGTTTGAAAGTTTTGTTGTTGAAACCTTACGGGGGTGGTTCGTCAGATCCTGCACAGAGAGACGAAAGTACCGACCTTTTGTTTTATAAATTTTGTATAAAAAACAACTGCAAAACGACATCTCAAAATAATAACCAGTTTCTCTGCGCGTAGACGTTATTCGACTAGTTCTAAACAGATGTAAAAAGGGGGAAGAGACAAAAAAAAATATAATTTTTCTTTCTTATAGATTAGAAATATTATTTGCTAATGTAATAGTACAGGCAAAAAGGACAGTTTAACTAAATTTCAATTACTAAGGCATTATATAAACAAGGATGCTTGATGATCTTGATAATAATATACGTAAACAATTGACGTCATTAAAGACCAATCCCGTACTTTCGGTTCCTATGCACATATAATTTAGTATTGTTAAAAAAAATTAAATGGGGTGCCGACCCCTTGTAAAAACGCGTCTTCGAACTTTATAATAAACGTCCCTTAGGTACCGTGCCATTATATATATTGGCAGTGTTTAAAAATACAGCGACCGGTTACTTAGTAGCTTGTAGTTTTTTATTCATTTTTTTATATTTAAAAGCAAAACCGCTGCCCCTATTGTGACATACAATTATCATTTGCTATGAGAGCGTTTTACATAATTGAATTTTACACGGACAGAATTTTGCACGGAAATGCAAAATCCAATACCATTATCTGTAATTCATACAAACATTTGCCCTGGGTGAGAATCGAACCCATAGCCTGCGACTCTGAAGTCAAAGGCTTACATACTCTAGCAAACGGATCATCAAGTCTGAGATTAATTATTAATTTAATTTATCTTATTATCTCATCGTAATTGAGAAAAAGCCTACATATAATATTTATTTATATACCTTTTCCAAAATATTCATTTGTTATTGTGTGCAATTAGAAAAAGGTAGAAATTTTTCGAAGGTATTGTTAATCCTAAATTAAACTCTCACTCACTAATTGTAAAAGAAAATCGTGAGGCGTTGGTTATTTGAGACCGCTTTCCGGTATTATGGGGTGTGTATAATAACAACATTCAATTAATTCTTTGCAGTTTTGAAATCCTTATTGAGTTGTATGTATTTGTAGGTATATTGCTGTTAGGGGTAAAGGTGTAGAAGGGAAAGGCATCGGGGCGGTGGTACCGCGTACCGCTTCGACTGTTTGATCAGTGTTCCTTTTGTGACAAGGGACACATGGTCCTAGGAGGTCGTGAGAACCTGAACCTCCGCTAGCGGATCAGGAATGAGCGGTTAAAGTCATCTTGTGTTGCCTTCCAAGACCGTGTAGGACAGAGGGTCACCGTAGGAGATCCCGGAGCCTCTCAAAGGATGGCCATCGGAGAGAATTTAATGGGTAAAAAGCCCACATAATCCTATTTTCTCCCCGAAAGACAGGATATCTTTGGAAGATTTTCCTCCCGACAAAAAAGGGGAAAAATTATGCGTTATTAGTATCTGTAGTTGTTTGATGTTGTTAAAAATAGAACACGTCCAAAATATTTTAACTTTTAATTTAAAAAAAAAAGAAAAGATCGAAATATCTTGTGTTATAAGAGCGTTTTGCATACATAAATCTTACACGGTCAAGCGCTCAGATCCGAAACAAACATTTGTAGTTCGTACAAATATTTGCCCCGGGTGGGAATCGAACCCACAACCTGGTACGCCAAGATCAATAGCTTAGCATCTGCGTCAAACGGTCATCACTAAGTGGTTGGACTTTTTTGTAGAGTCAGCTACGAGTAGTGTGGCATTACATTCCGGTTTAAAGAGCAATGCTGCAACTAGTGGGCCTAGATATTTTATCTTAAATCTCAAAGCCAGACGTATTACTTATCATCAGGCGCATGATTTACCTAAACTCTTTTCGTTACTTGTTACTCCGAAGAAAATAAGTTTAACTCATTTCGTTACTCCGAACAAATAAAGATTACCAATAGGATTAACATCGAAACAGCGAAAGGACCTTAGTCGCCAAACAATAAAGCACATTTAACATTTGGCCGAAACGATAAAACAAACAATGTATTGAGTGGTGTTTAGTGCCACTGATTGCAAAATCGAAGGCTGTGGATTCAATCCCCATCTAGAACAAAATATCGGTGCGATGATCACAAACAGAGATATATTTGTTCTGTGGCTGGGTGTAAAATGTCTGTATAAAAATGCATTTAGTTTATTTAAGCATGTCCATCAGCTAGCATTGAACCTAGTGTAAGTACGCATTTAAAATATATAAATATGAATATAAGTCTTCCAGTTACCATAGTACAGGCTCTGCCTAGTTCAAGATCAGACGACCGTATGTAAGTTGTCCCATGTTATAAAAATAATAATAAATTAAAAGCAATGGAATATAAAACATCTCCACGTATTGTTAAGACGCCAAATGCGAAGAAAACATTAAGGGAAAATTGAAACATATTTTCGGGAGTTAGGGCGGAAACGGATGGAGACCGACAGACATAGCCTCCTGGAAGCTCGCCAGGGCGGCAGCGGAAGCCATGTTTTTCTTTTTTTTTATTATCAGGACTAACTGCCAGTGCTACGAACTTAAACGGAAGTCTGGCCAAAATTAATAAAAGCATAATTCTCATCTAGTTCTACGCAAAAATCATCCATTTCGTAATTTCTGGTGCTGATTAAAAACATAAATAGTATAGCGTTGGCTAGCTATTTTAAATTAGCAGCAAGATTCCTGTATTCTCATGTCATTTAGGTGAGTTCTAATGATATGATAAACATCAAAATTGCGGATTTTTGTTTTCGATATTTTACAAGCTCGAGTTATTTCTTAGCTTGTTTTATAAGTCCTAAGTAATTCGCAATTTTAACTAGTAGAATTACTAAGTAAGTAAGTAAAGTAAGTAACAATGTATACATATATGTCCCACTTCTGGGCACCGGCCTCCTCTGCACAGAGGGTATAAAGGCACAGATCGCTATGAGGCCTCAGTGCGGATTAGCGGACTTCACATATACTTATAATAAGTATATGTTTCATCTTTTCTTAAATAGCCAGGCTTCCTCATGAACACGTATTTAATCAGCGCTTAAATTTGCTAATTACAAATTAACAAATACTTTGATACCGGTACCGGGGTTTGAAATCAGGTTGCTTGAGTGTCGTCGGCTACCACAGGTCATGGACTATACTAGACTTCGAATTAATAGACTTAGAATATTACTGAACCATCATATTCTACGCTATTATAAACAAAAACAAAACAAACTGCATAAATCATTCCAACAACGTAACGAACAAAAGACAGAAGTTTTCGCGAATAACAATAAATGGTAGAAATCTAACACATCGCATAATTACAGACGACATCGCAGTAAGTGTCGTTTTATTTAATAAATAAATAGATAAATAAATATCAAGAGACATCTCACACACGCCCGATCACAAATTAAGCAGAGTCTGTACTGTATAATAACCACACAAATTATAATATACATTTACAATATATGTACTTACACATTTAAAAATGGATACTTACATAAATAGTTTACACCAAGACACAAAACAATACTTCTGCTCATCGCGTAAATTCCTGGATGGGAATCGAACCCACGACCTTCGGCTATGCGGTCAGGAACATTAATGTTATCTGTTATAATTAAATTAAATTTGTTTATTTAATAATATTATTATATTATCAGAAAGTATATATAACCAATACATATATATATTCCTTACAATCATCATACAAATAAAAATTTACACAATTTTAATAAGTATATATAACAAAACTATTAGTGACTACAATTATGTCTGATCATAATTTAAAAACCTATTAAAACTTCATCGCGAGGCATGGTACCAAGAACGCTGGCTGCATTTCCCCGTTGAATGGTTGCGCTTAATCTTTGGGCAAGAAATAAACCAGAATCCTGTTATAATTATGCATATACATATATAAAATTTGTTTGTTATTAAAGACGAGAAAGAGATGTGCTCACTACGTAATAAAACAAGTCATTGTTCCATGCGTGCGTCGCGTTTCTCGCGACAGTACAAGATTTCAAAGCTCCTTGGCATTGCGATTAAAATCATAATGGCGTCAACCTTTCTTCGGACCACCCGCCTAGCAATGCAATCTTCAAGTACATATAAAATTTCAATTAAAAAATATAACCAACAACCCGTACAAATTAAAAAGCTAGAAAAAGACCATTTTACAAATAAATTAAGAAAATATTACAAAATAAATGTTATCATTTTATCCCCGAATTTTATGCGATAAGATAATAAATAGACAACTCGTAATCGGCGTAAAGTGAAAGTGTTTTTGCTTCCGCGTTTCGTCCGATGAGTGAGGTGGCTGGTGGCCCATCCTCCTCCCTTTCCTTCCCCCACCTCTCACCCCCTTCCTATCTCTTTCTCCATCGACAAGGGGTCCCCCCTTTTATTCCTCCTATTCCCTCCCTCTCACTCCTTCTCACTCCCCCTTTAAAAAATTTCCCTCCTTAGAGGCTTCCAACGCATTTGCTAGTTCTATAATTCTGCAAATGTCCATGGGCGGCGGTGATCACTTACCGCGGCGAGCCGCTTGCTCGTTTGTCAGCCTTAATCATAAAAAATAGACAAAAATGATTAATAATAGGTACTTAACTATTTTTTTAAAATAAATATACGTTCTCCTCTCCTAAATTACACCAACACGGCATATAATGATACATATAATAATATCATGTTATGTAAACTGTAGAACGCAATAAAGATATTGAGCATTGAGTATTGGAATAATAAGGCAACCCTCCATCAAGGCCGCCTTCTCTTAAAAATAACGTGTACTAATTCGTAACACACAGTTACATCATTTATAATAATAATATAGTGATGTCGTCCTAACCGATTCCGGCCACGGTGGCCGATCTACAAGAGATCAGCCAACTGCGCAGGATATATTATAGTGCACAAGCGTTTTCACAGACACAGGTGCACTCACTCTTCCTTTACTCTGATAGCCCGACGG
>DWHO01000752.1:0-18041 GCA_018247575.1 Eurytides lysithous rurik
TTTCTGTGAGGTCGGGGTACTAATCCGGTTCGAGCCGGCCCATTCAGCAGCGGGAACAGCTGCGTGGCTCTACCACCCTTAAGTATAAAAAAAATAATGAATTTTAATGGGAATATATTTTGCATTGTGTTTACTATGTTCTGAACGTATTTCGGATTACCGACTTAGTTCCGTAAAATAATATCATTTCATGGAATTCGAGTGAAAAAAAGCAGTAACAGGCAAAAAAATCATAACTTAGACTAGAAAGTACGTCAAATTAAAAATAAAAGAAATGAACAGATATTATACTTCCAAAATCACGTTTTTGTATTGATAGCGATGTTCCATGTCAGTATTCATAATAATTCTAAATATAATTTGTAAGATATTAGGATGGTCGTCTAACTTATTGCTTTCATAATTTAAAAGTTTAATGCGTAAACATTTAATTTTTTTTTATATGAGACAAATTATAAATAATATGAATTTTATTATGAGATTGTTTTATAAGAGTTGTACTGTGCAATCACTTTAGACAAATAAATAATATTGAAAACGTTTTATTTTCGTTCTTTTTGTTTTCACTATTTTTTTGCCTACATCAAAAGATAAAATAAAAAAAACACGCAGTTATAAATATAACGCTTTTAATTTGTTGAGAACTAATTCATTAACGTAATTAGTACCTACGTGATGTCGTATCTAAAATATTAGATGTAAATATTGCTGTTTTTCGCGAATGCTGCTGCTACTGGCAACTAGATTTTTGAATTAATTTAAAAATGTTTTAAGGGTTATACAACTTTACATTGTTCAAACAATACGTTGTCTTTTTAACCGACGGCAAAAAAGGAGGAGGTTCTCAATTCGACCATTTTTTTAATGTGTGTTACTTCCTAACTTTTTACTGAATGTACCGATTTTGATGATTCTTATTGCTTGTCATGTGGTCCCATGTAAATTTTAGCGATATTTATCGAGTAGTTTTTAAATTCTCCCTAATTATGCGTATCTTTGTGTGTAAACGGTATATCGCAAGGCTTAGGTCAGAGGGTTAAGGTTTCCTCTGAAATTTCATTCTGATTACACTTTGTACTGCGAACATGTGCTTAAAACTAAGTAGGATTTATATGAAGTAGTTCAATAAATTTTATGTTCATTTTACCATGTTCCGGCGTGTACCAAGAGCACAGCGTAGGGCAAAGTGTGTTCTGTGTTGTTAGGAGCATGTTGCTTACCATTAGAAACACGAATTGTTCGTCTTTCAGTTGCCCTCCAAAAAAATACGGGCAATCGAATTGTATTTAATGTAACAAACTCATTTTAAATTTCCATTGCAGCATCCAAAATTTATTTTATATCTGCATATCAATGTACACGAACGAATTTTTGATATTTTGTTCACTCCTTATACTTGATAAAAAAGAGAAGAATAAACACAAAAAAGACGACTTCTAATATTGAAATGTATACTATCATGATATTATAGAAATCAAAATGATGTTTGTATATTTATCAACTAACCTGGAAGAGCAGAAGAATATTAACAAAACTTTAATTAAAGAATAGCTGTTTCTACATTAAAAAAATGAAATATCTTAAATCTCAATGGATTCAGAAATTCTTAACAGTCGCTGGAAAGTAAAAACGTAGTAACCAGCAAAACCAATCGAATTGGTTTAATTTACTGATATCAACAATGTAATTTAAAAAAAATACTCCATATGTCTTTTACTACGTTTTTGCTTTCCAGCGTTGATATATACAATTGTATAACTTTGGAGACGTTTTATATTTTTAACATTGGCTTTATAATTATATTAGAATCGTACTACTACTCAAAAATGTCAACGGGTTAGCTACTTAAAAATATATTTCAAAAATTGGACTGTACTTTAATCCGTTATACAGGAATTATTGTCAAACGTATTGTCTAATGAATAACGACGTTTTTACATTCTGTCATCAGCTTCAAAAGGTTGATAGATTCGAAAAACGTAGGTCTTTTGTTGAATATTCGTGTTTGCAAGATATTATTTATTAGTTAAAGTTCTTAGAAAAAATTATGTAATGAAATGGAATAAGTAGTTAGAAGAAAATTGTTCACGTGGATTCACTTCAGTAGGTTAGGAGTATTAAAAATAAAGTATGGATATTTAACAACACAAATATATGTAGTAACTACTTGCACATTAACTAGAGTATGTGTTTTAATGAGTTATCGCCTGTGAAATTCTGTTTCAAAAGTCTCTACCATTTTTTTGACCTTCGACTTCTATCCAGACACATAATATTTAAAAAAAAAATTATGGAGTACGCTGACAAACGAGCAAGTGGCTCACCTGATGGTAAGCGATCACCAACGCCCATGGACATTTGCAACAGAATTTGCAAATGCATTACCAGCCTGTTATCAATTAACTTACAAAATAGTACTACTGACTTTCATTGTTTTGATTATATAATATTTATAACATTTAAAACAAACTATAATTGAGTATGCATGTGAAAATATCCATTTCACCATGATGTCTATGATAGAATATGTAAGAATACAGTGCTCCAGTTTTCAAAAGCTGCAGAATCTAGAACGCTGTTACAATAAATGACGTTCAATTATGACAACTTAATATTTAATTGTATCGCTTTTAATTTGTTAACCTAATTTTAAGTACCTTTGTAGTGAGCATGGATAATATAGTAACTGTTTAACTTGTGGCATGCCTTTTGTACACCTACTTTTGTAGCAGTCTCAGAAGTTCACATGAAAGTGAATATTTATTATGACAAAAAAGATCTCAAAAGTCTAATAATTAGACTAGACAATAATTTGCGCATAATATCCTATCCCTCGGCTTTTAAGGAGGAGGAACATTCCATTTTCTACAAATTTTGAAGCTGTAGCTGTTAAAAATGCCAAAAAAGAACAGAATAGACAAGTTACTAACTTGAAAAAGAAATGTACAATAAATAAAAGATTATTAAAATAATAAATAGAATGCGGCAATATTTCATTGAATATGTACATTGGTTTTATTAATAAGAAGATAAATAAGCGATGAAGTATTTGAAAAGCGAACGGTGCCACTATAGCGCGACAGATTAGACAAAAAAAAACCTACTTCTCATGCGCGAAACTATTGCATCATAGGTCAATCACCGTTGTGACATCTTAATTGACCTTTATTAAATTTTAATAAACCGCATAGCTACCGTTTATAGTGACTTAAAGTTTAATTTAAAGTACTAAACACTGGCAGTCTACATTTCGAATACACTAATTTAAAAAAATTAATACAGTTTTTCAGATTGCTCTGTTTTGCATAGTTCGCCTGAGGCACTAACGCCATTGTTATTTATTCTATCGCCAAGCAGCTGTGTGCAAATATTTGTATGTCCCGGTTGTATGTATGGGAATGTTACCGGAGTTATTACTTATGTTACGAATGTTTAATTGTTATTACGCACTCATGCTATCAAAAAACGAAATCCCCGTTCCAGTGTTAAAAAATATGTCCTTAATATTATCTATTATTTCTTTGAACGTAAACGTGCGGTATATCTTGGCGCGCGAGGAACGCAAAAATTATTAAAGGTTTCACGAATAAAAAAAACATAATCAACCGTTGATTAATTTACTACTTATGTTACACGTGTGTAAGAGGAAATATTTATGATTTCAGAACGATACATCTATCACCCTTTTCATACTACTTTTCGTTGAAAAAAGTAACAATACCTCAAAAATTATGACATCGTAAGATAGGTCCCTAAATGGATATGGACAAAAAGTAGTTCACGGATTTTACCGTATTTTATTTAGTTTTAAATTCACGACATATTATTTTGGTGCAGCTTCACGGTTAAAAAGTCTAAAAAATGGTCCCCCATAAACCCAAGTTACGACCTTGACACTACGTAGGTACAATTCTATTTTTAAATTGTTTTCGTTGCCACGCATAAATAAAGTATGAACTGGCATTTAAAAACAAAACAACCTGTTTTCATTTATAAATCTTCTATCAGTCCCTTTGGGTCGCCCTTGACCATAAATGAATATGAAAGACTATTTGATCGAAAATAAGGAAAAGAGAGAAAAGAATTAGTCCACTAGAGCATTGTCAAAGTACATGACCGATTTACAAAATTACGGACCACTGAATTCGATATTGATATAAAAATCCTCGAAGTATGGTCAAAGCGATATGGAAGACCTTAAAGCTTGACTGGTGTATATTCTGATAGGCCGTTTATAATCAACTATATGTTACTGTGCTTTAAGTTTAATAAATTGCGTGTTGACTTTACTTCGAATCAAAATCGTATAAACTTGTATGCTGTTTGTCTCATTTCAGTCAGGCGGTTAAAAAAACCATAAACCCTTTTGAATGTATTGTAATACAAGGTTATGGCTACATTTATGCAATTTTTCCATGGCGATTTCTGATTAAGAACTTGAATATTCGAATGCCTTGTAGAATGGCCTTTATTAAAACGACCTTGATGTTATGAAAATACGCGGTAATACGTTGACATCTGAATATCGATGAAGGCACTGTATCATGTTAAGAGTTGTTTTTGTTTCTTTTAAGCAACGGATGACGACAAGTCGCACCCACAAACAAACATTTTACATCATCATCCACGACCCCGGGTCAAATGTTACATTGATATCGTCCTGATGTAACGGACTGATAAAATAGCGCCCAAGGGGATTTCAATACGAGGGACGTAATATATATTCAATTTATGTGTCGATTTAAAAATAATTAAAAGCAAAATTATCATTATTAACAACATCAAAAAGTATATTTTAGTTAAAATATATGTCAAAGTTAATTCTTTCTAAGTACTCAATTTAATATACCAAGTGACAAATTAATTTTTTTTCATCATTTCTATTTTTGACTTGGTCGCTGATCATTTGGAGCGTTGCCATGCATTCGATGCTTTTTTTGACTCAATATTATTGCAGTGTCCCAATCTGTCATAGATTGGGACACTGCAATAATACTCATTGTAACAATAAATCAACATAATTGATATAGTTTCAATGTGAACAGTTCTTGATTCTTTTTTTCACTCACACATTTTTTTAATTTATAAAATGTCTGAAGTGTCTTATAAAGCCTCTAAACAGATGCAAGTATTGACTCAACGAAACAGCATTTAAATCTAGATTCGAATCGCAAAACAATAATATTTCCTGTTTCGGATTTATATTTTTTTTTTTTACGTGGCAATGAACTCTACACAGATATTTTTATATCTGTGTAGAGTTCATTGACACGTAAAATGATCTTACCATGTTTTTTTTTTATGAAAAGAAATGAGACGTGCCCCTGTTGGTAAGGGACGCTTCTGCTTGTGACAATAAAGTAATATGCAAAAGCGAGTCAAGCTCTTGACTTGCACTATCTCTGTCTAGTACTTACGCTGGTTAAGTTGTGCTTCCATTTATTTGACATAGTATATTTTGCACATTGTACAGTCACTACCATTATTGTGGTACTACTCTCAAAGGACTGTAACTGATGTGTATCATATGATACTTTTATATACTTTTTTACAAGTAATTTTTCTAACCCATTTACAAGATATTGATAGTCAGGCAATAAATCATCTTTTTCCCTCCATTTCCTACAACACCAATGTTAAGTTAGAAGTAGTTAGAACTTAGGTAGTAGTTAAAGTAGGAAGGAAGTGATGAATTTCAGTACGAAAATTATAAATGTATTGCATACTTAAATCCTTTTTCACGATACAAAAACAACCCAAAACCATTGGTAGACATCAAGCAATTAGTTTTAGTTATCAAAAGTAAAATAAAAAACAAAAGAAAGATGGCAATTATATTTTTTATTACCTAAATACTTTTGCAAATTGGACTAAATATACAAACTGTTACATTAGAAATTTAGAAAAATTGTTTACAACTTACAAACTGGGCTACTATACATAAACATTTTTTTTCTATTCATAGAACTTTAAAAAAGTTTCCGTGTTTGCCCTGATTTATTCAACTGGTCATGAAACAGTATGTTTAAGTGAAAAGTGTAAAAACTGTAATTCATTTTCAGGATTAACTTAACACATTAAAAAGCCGTTCTTACTTCATATCTTCAGTTAACAATTAACTCTAGTACATTTTTCATAGCATGTTCATATTTAATGTGCTTCCATCACAAAACAATGACATTTTACACCAAGTAAGGATAACAAAAAACTTAAACAATATTTTCAAATTCATTTTATACTTTCAACAATGTCTTTTGAACATTTAATTATGATAATTAAATTTGCCTGCAGTAAAATATGATTAGGTTCCTACATAAACATATTTTAAACCTTAATTATCATATAAATGCAAAATTTAATGATGAAACATAAATTTAGCATAATTTTATCGCCTTATTAACAAATTATTTGTCTCCTTTCCAATCCATAATATGACAATAGAATCATGTAGCAATTAGCACTTCACAATAGACAAAAATATATTTTTTAAAATGAAAATGTATGAAAGCTAAATGACATTACATGCTAGACTTACATTAAACTTATGAGATTATTGCATAAAACTAAAGTTTTAAGTTCCCGTCAGTGGCAACAAATCTTAAATGTGGAAACCAAGGTATAGCACAAAAATTTCTGATAACATATTGCTGTAAACGGGATTACAAATATGCTAAGGTACACAAACACGAGCAATAATATTTTAAGTGTTGCACACCAACTTACTTAAATAAAGCTTGAAATTAAACTAATATGGAACATTAGAGAATAGATATGAGACCGATTCCCCATTGTGGGTACGTCGAACAGCCTCTGCTAACATCATAGAAACATCAATGCACTGGATTTTGGGGCACTCCTGCATGTGCCTCTCTTGTGGTATCGTATTTGTGACCACTACTGCTTCCAAACAGGCATTATTGATGCGTGATATTGCAGGCCCAGAGAAAATACCATGAGTAAGGATGGCATAAACCTTTATCGCTCCAGCCTCTATTAACTTTTCAGCGGCATGGCAAATAGTTCCACAAGTGTCTGCCATATCGTCAACAAGAATAGCAGTACGATCTTTTACATCACCTACTAAAACCATGGAGGCGACCTCATTCGCCTTTTTCCTTTCTTTGTGAATGAGTGCAAATTCTACGTTAAGCCGGTCGGCAATGGAGGTCACTCTTTTAGCACCACCCGCATCAGGAGACACCACAATACTCGTCTTCCAATCAGGTATGTTCTCTTTGATCCATTTTAACACAGCGGGTTCGGCGAAGAGGTTATCAACGGGTATATCGAAGAAGCCTTGAATTTGCGACGCATGAAGGTCCATCGTGATGATATGGTCGGCGCCCGACACAGACAGGATGTTGGCGACAAGTTTAGCGGTGATTGGCGCTCTGCTCTTATCCTTTTTGTCCTGCCGCGCGTATGGAAAACACGGAATAACGGCAGTTACGCGGGACGCCGAGGCGATTTTACACGCGTTGATCATAATAAGGAGCTCCATTAAATTGTCGTTGATTTCACCGCTGCCACTTTGCACAATGTAAACATCTTCACCTCGTACGGATTCACCTATTTCCACACATGTTTCCATGTTACTGAATTTTTTGGTTACAACCTTTCCGAGATCGATGCCAAGACGATCGACGATTTTTTGCGCTAAATCGGGATGAGAGCTTCCACTAAAAACTTTGATGTTCGGCATTCTTGTAGTTAGGGGTAACGTAAAATGATCTAATTTGTTAACTACTTCTTCAAGTATGATAGTTGATTTCATCAGCACCGGACAAATGACCTACGCTCCGTCACTCGCGGTTTATGCGACAGTAGTATCGAGATGAACTATTTATGTTCGTTCAAAGATGATAAGAATTATTGACGACAACGTGGGACTCGCCTCGTATAATAAATACGCCGCACTCAAGTCGCAAGTATACAGCATGCACACACGTTTTATTATTACAGTTTACAAAATGACAATATTAAGACAGAAATCAAAAAAGGCAAATTCCTTAATGGCAATGAGCTGACAAAATATGAATTTAAAACGGTATTGATTATAAGCTAAATTGAAATCCTTCAAATTTAACCTTCAATAAATTTTATATAATTTTTATATAATCTTTAATTAGATACAATTTAATTTAACCTTTTACCTAAACAATCACAAAGACTATCCGAATAACGTTTACGGAAGGTACTATTTATTTTATTTAAATTTTTATCGACTGGTGAATATTGATGTTCCTAAGACAATTTACAGTTACTATGTTGTCGCTATCTGCATATGAATAATATTTTCATTTTGAGACAATTTTTTATACTTTTAGCTTTCAGATTTTCTTTATTTATTACTGAGACAATTTTGTTACTATATTATGTTAATACTTTACAGTATCAAAATCTGTGAAGTATAATTAAATATATTAAATTTAATTTCATTAAATTTAAAATTGCAGCTGATGCGAAAATAATTTATTTTATCGAAATCACTTTAACGTAAAATGTGGCTAAATGTCTGTTAAGACTTTTGCCTACTTTCCAAAGGAAACTTATTGTTTGTATTGCAATGCATAAAATGTCATCTGAGCAGGCAAATAGACATACTGACTATATTGTTATTGAGAGGCAAAATGAACAGCAAACATTGTAATGTAACAACTTGTTGTTGTCAAAAGTAATGTTACATGAACGTGGTAATAATGAATGATACAAAGAAAAAGCTAAAGTTTATTCGGTGCATAGATTGGTTACAAAAACAAAATGAGCAAGAACCGAAGAAGTTATCCTTACAAAATAAAAACGACATACAGTTTATTATTCAGACAAACGCAGATAGGAAAAACTTTCTTTTAGCGGCTGCTGAGGATGAAGCTACGGTACCTCCCGGAGTAGATGAGCCAGACGTCGAACCGAAGGCTGTGGTGTGTATACACTATTGTTTATGAAGTATTAATATATCATTAAGTGATATGAGTATAGCACTAATTTCTATTGCGTTTTAATTATTTGAAACTTGCTTTTCGTCTATAATATGGTCAGGATGTGTATAATATAATTTCCCGCCAACAGCAAGGTATTTTATCTTCAACAAATAAGTCTTTCAAATTATTTTAGTTGAACAGAATGTAATTTGGATTGACATATAAATTTATATTTTTAGTACTTGTAGCAAATTATATTGATGTTCAGAAATTGTTTTTTACATCTTATTACAAACTGATACTTTACATTTTTATTTTTTAATTAAATGTGTTTGGCAACATGCAAATTTGTTCAGTTCTCAATAGAATTATTTCATCTTGTATTGCTATTTGTCTGTTACATTTTGCTCACGTCATATTTACAACATTCTAAACAAACTGGTGTTGAAAGTGTTAACTTTTTTATTATTTGATTATTATTGTTAGTTATTATTATTTAAAGAACATATATTACTGTGAAAATTAGGATTTGTATGAAAAAATCATTGAGAAAGAAACATATAATTCTATCAAAAAGTTATGTAGTGCAAACAATATATAAAGTTAAGAACTTAAGTTTGGTTTAATACTTGCTGATTTGGAAGTAATTTAGCGTAATCAGCTTTCGTTTTATTTTGCTTTTATTTTTGTTCTGTTTTAATTAGAATTATGTGTATTAAGTTTGTTATTTTCTTTTTAAGCCTTTACGCAAGTTACGCTTAGAAGATTTAAATTTGGAATGTGAGTGGCATTCGTGTAGATGGAAGTTTTCTGATTATGAACTATTCCAAAAGCATGTCACAAGTCATATCGCTGAACTCCATATTATTAAAAAAGGTGATGCACCTGGTAAGTTTATTTTATACAGTTGTAGATTGTAAACATAAAATCGACCCACCCATCATTTTTCTGTGTCTTTTATACATAGTTAGGTTATAAGTTCTGTTACAAAATTATTTTTTTTTATTTTGAACCTGGCCACAAAAATATTTTGTTGAATTTCTAATTAATGTTCAAAATAATAATGGGCACTGCAGGCATCATTGATCAAAGCAGCTGCCTCTATTGATATGGACCTCATTCATGTTGCTATAGATGGCCTCATTCCGGGCTCATTTTGAATATGTGTAGTTAGCCTAATAATCTATATTTTACTAAGTCCCTTTTGTTATATAAAATAAACTTAAGGTTATTATAAAATAAACAACAATTATCTCACAATAAACATGTGACAGAACTTATGACCCGAATAAAATGAAACCTCCTTCACTTTCTGTCCCTAATGTTAAACCTACAACAAGAACCATACACAACTTTGAAGAGAAATGGGGGATCGGTTTTCGAAATCGTAACACTGGGATTTTATAACTTTTAATTTTCGTTTCAATTGTATTATCATTGTTCCGAAACTATTGCAATGTTCATAATTACAAATGCAAATGTTTCAATTGTACAAATGATATAATTGTAACACACATATTGTACAATAATTTTTTTTTGTTTTAAGTCAAATCATATATAATTATTAAGTCAAGATCCTTCATCTCAAAATTGCTCAGTGCTGTAATCGGCACTTACCATTTCAGAGGGTTAATTTTTTTTTTGCGAAGTATGTTAGTTAGTAGTTATGCTAGCGACATTGTAAATTTTTTATTTATTTAAACTTTGCTGCGAACCATAAATTACAATGGGCGGACATAATGCAGTTTGGCATGCTCTATCAGTCTATTACTGTCCTTCAACCCTGAACACGGTATTGTTAGCAAAATGCTTAGTGGTAGACTATCTGTCAATACTGTGGCAACCCTAGATGGACACTTTTAAGGAGGCCCTCCACTGTCACATGATATCTTTTTCTTGCAGAAGAATACATCTGCCTTTGGGACGTTTGCGGCCACAGAACGTCCAATTTCAGCGAGATGGTCCGACACGTGAACTACCACGCCTACCATGCCAAACTCCTCGCGGTCGGCTTCAACGGCAGGGCAACACTGAACCTGGCACGCTGCAAGAAGGACTCTACCAAACGCAACCAGCTGCCACAGCACATAAGCGAGCACAACTGCCTGTGGGTGGGATGCACTTGCAAGTTTAACTCCATGCAGGTTTCTGTTTTTTTTAAAATTAATTGTTTTTTTCTACCAGCTATGATGATTGGAAGATGCATTACGGTACATGCGTGAGAATGAATTAGTTTAAATGTACAGTGAGGTCAGTGGCGGTACTACCATACAAGCCCAAAAGCCCGGCTTCCCTGACCTATTTTAATAATAGAACTGTTGATATCACAATTGCGTCTGAATGTTTTGTTATCTCAAAACAGATTAGTAAATTTCTGTAACATATATATTAATAATTTAATATTAATATGTAGTTGCTATTGTAACTTGATAATTGAAATTTATTTATTTCAATCGGTACTGTAGTTCTTGAGAAATTGCGTCAATGCCATGCTAGGAATGCTGGATCTGCTTCAGTCAGGATAAATTAAGATTCTCTGATGAAAAATGTAATTTAATTATTCAACTCATAGTAGCATTTTATTCGAATGAAACTAGATAAAAGTATATGGTGGATGTTATTATGTTACACTACCGTTAAATTATATGTGTATGTGTCAAATAAGTTTTTATTAATACATAACATATAATTTCTTTACTTCACTGTACCTGCCACAAATTTATCTCTAAACCCCTGGTTTACTGTGTGAGTCATGCTTAAATATATTAAGTCCGCGTATTGTAAATTTTTTTATAGGTGTATGCAATATAGAATAAATTAATAAATATTGTATAGTTTCAAATGTTGTCTGCAAGTTTGTCGGCAAAAAAATATATTGATATATTGATATAGGGATATGAAAATGGTGGGATGATGACCGCTGGGTCAGCAGTTGCATAAATGTAGCAAATACTAATGTTAATACTAGTCTTACTAATATTATTGCAAACTACTGATATTATTATAAATCCCAAGTGTGTTTGTTGCTTTGTCCTTCTTTCACTTAGCGACGGAGCATGGAATCAGTGTTATTTATGGCATTCATATGGTTGTGTTTAAAGAAGGCTCAATGTAACCTCGTCTAGACTTCGAACACGAGTAATAATCCTTTGCACTCGAGGACGTTTCTACGTAGACTGTTTAGCAACTCGGAATGTTTTATATGTAAAATACACAAATTAACACATAACATACACAAAACTTTTATATTTAATCTATATTAACATCTCAATGAAGACAATTAAATAAACTTTACCCTATGTATAATATCACGTAACAATTGCCGAAACAAAATGGTGAACGAGAATCATCTGTCGAGTGCAAAGGGTTGATATTACCCGAAATTAAGGCCTGGAGATGTCGACCACGTCCGCCATGTCGATTCGACCACGGCCAGATGTTTGTCGACCACGTCCGCTATGTCGATTCGACCACGGCCAGATGTCTGTCGACCACGTCCGCTATATCGGTTCGACCACGGCCAGATGTTCGTCGACCACGTCCGCCGGCACGTTGGCGAGTCTTCGGGGCTGTGCTCGTGGGCGGGCTGCGGGGCCACCTTCCCCCGCCGCACCCTGCTCACCTCGCACGTCCGCTCGCACACCGGCGAGCGGATGGTGGCCTGCTACCACTGCGGGCGGCACTTCGCCAGCTACAGGAAGCTGCGCGACCATCTGCGGCGGCAGGTAACTCGTGGTATTGGCCGTCAGCGTTATTGTCGTCAGTGGCAGGACACCTTCCCATCCGCCATGGTGGTGCCATTTGTTTTTTTTTAAACACTGCCCCTACTTTGAGGTTTTTAATAAACGAAGAAAGGTAGAAATATCTTGTGTTATAATGTCGAAGCTTGAAAAAAGAGTGGGTAGGGTCGTCACCAACGGTATCTTCGGCGGTAAATCACACTGTGCAATAATTTGGTACCACTTGTTTTGTTTAACATTGTCCATATTTTAAGATAAGAAAAATTAAAAAAGAGATAGAAATATCCTGTTTAAGGGCCCTCTACATACATAAATTTGACACGGTTACACGCCTAGATCCGGAACGGTTAACCGTCGATCGTACAAATATTTGTCCCGGGTGGGATTCGAAGCCACGGCCTGTGACGCCGGAGCCGACAGCTTATCAACTGCGTCTAAGGGGTCACCAAACCACTGCGTTGGCAGTTATTCTACCGCCAAGCAGTGGTGTGTGTGGTGTGTGATTTGAAGGGCAAAGCCAATGTCATTACTGGACATGAATATTAAAAATGAAATGAGAAATGATAAAATATGAAATGAAGACAGAATATTTATAGTTGTAAATCTTTAAAATGGGGCCAGCGTTTTTTGAAAATAAAAAGAAGTAAGAACTCTACGTTAGCTAGTTAGATACGATCGTAAGAACATAGTGTGTCTTAGTCTCTCAATTTTACCCTCTAGTACAAGTTCAAAAATATGTATAATATGGTATGTGTTATTAATCCAAAAGTGCAGTCACTCCGGTTGATTGCTCGATCGCGAAAAAACCCGTGCTCTGAGTTGGAAAAGTAAACATATGTGCGCAAATGTTACTTTCTTCGTGCGCGACAAAACCAGACTAATTTTCTTAAAAGCGTACCAAACTTTTAGCGCGAAGATAATAATAATAATAAAATATCATGGGACATCGCACACATTGCCATCTGATCCCAAACTAGGCAGAGCCTGTACTATGGTAATCAGATATCTGATATAAATACTTATATATTTTTTTGAATACGTACTTATATAGATAATTAACACCCAGAAACAGAACAAATACCTATGCTCATCGCACAAATATTTGTCCTGGGTGGGAGTCGAACCCACGACCTTTGCTTCTGCAGTCAGGAGCTCTAACCACTACACCAACGGGCCAGTCAATGATATATATACTTATATATTTTTAAATACTTACTTATATAGACAATTAACACCCAGACACAGAACAAATACATATGCTCATCGCAGAAATATTTTGTCCTGGGTGGGGAATCAAACCCACAATCTTTGGCTTTGCAGTCAGGAGCACTAACCACTACACCAATTATTAAGTAACTATATATTAAAATCATAATAGCCATATGAATTTTACAATAACATCACTAAAAATAAAGACTATTTCGCAAATAGCCGTTTTGATAAGAAAGAAAAATTCAAAAAGCTATAACAAAAACACGGTTTAACAGTAAATTTTAAATCACAAAACGACATTTGTCTTAACTATTCTGGGAATTATCATAATACCCGAGAAAATTGCTCCCAAGATGATGTTTATTTTTTATCGCGAAACATTAGGATTCATAACTATGACAATACAAAGATATCTATATATTATATACAAAAGTTGTTAGCTGTAGGGCAGAAATTCGCAAACTTTTCGACGCCATATGGGCTTACTCAGCCAAATAAACACACACACACAACTCTCACACCACTCTACACATACATGTAGGGCCAACATACAACACTAGTAGGTCCTACTTGCCCTGAGCACGGCGAACACACATCGCGTACACTAAAGTACACACGCATCCGGGAGGATTCACACCACCTCATCCTTACCGCATCACTGACTAATGTTTTGGAAATAAATCAAGCATGTCCTCATGCGTGACCCTGCAGTAGTAGGTTCTATCCATTCTCGTGGGAACGAGCCTTCTCACGGGTGCGGTACCCGATGCAACTTTATAGAGCCGCATAGACTAAAAGCACCAACATCATTAAAAATAAAAAACAAAAAATACCAAACTTTTCTTGTAGACCACCTTCTAAATTTTACCGGTTTCGGTGAACCCCTTGCTGCTACTGCCTAGTTTTTACCATATTTCCCAAACTCGTCAAAACATGTGACGATTATATATAATCACTCCGGTCTCCCACGATCCCAGGGAGTCCTCGTGAACCACTTTGGGAATTACAGCTCTATAGCCTGTACTTACCGTCAATGAGCTTTGATCAATTATTGTTATAATTTTACTAACTACCAAATTAATATTGAATTGAATTTATATTGTTAGCATTTTAAATTAAATGGAAACAATAACAAAATAATTATTTATATAAGGCGACGCAGTCATATAGTAAACAAACTGCAATTTTTAGAGCTAAAAACATTAAAAAAATCGAGCTTAATGATTTTAAAGATTTAAAATCATTAAGCTCGAATTTTTTTAGAAGGGCACGTAACAATATAGTTAGTATTTGTTATTCACAATTACACTCTCTGGTCTGTTCTTATACTATGTCATTGTTCACCAGACTATCTGGCCTGCTGCTCCTTTAAAAATGTCGATGGTTTACCACGTTTAGTTTTCTTTTGTCTTTACATAAACACTTTGTATCTACTTATTTCACTAGCTTTGATGACCTACTTAGCGCAGGTGCTAAGCCACAAGTGAATATTTGTATCACCTACAAAACAGCTGACACAAACATTTTTCTTGGTTAAGAAACCAACTATACGGTTTATACACCAATCCGCATGATATATAAATCTGTACTTTATTAGTAGATAGTGCATAACACAGACCAATGCTGGCTACAATTATTGGGCAGCCTATAAATTTTGTACAAATGAGGCACAAAATACAAAGTTATTAAGAATTAACTATTCAGTTTGTAGGAAGTCGTGAAAATTAATTAACGCAACCGTAATTAGCAATAAAACATCTGGCGAAAAATGCTAGTCAATTTAAACCTTTTTGTATTTATTTATTAGTTCGCTACTTTGTTTGTTAAAAACGCTGGGGGTAGCGTTAGGCTGTATGATGGACTCTGAAATTGGCGAAATGTTAATGTGTGAGAATCGTATCGACTCTGCAAAATGCATAAATGACCTCGAATCAGCATTAATACTAACATCGAAAACTTTTTGGCGATACAAACATAGATAGCATGGTTCAGAGAAAACTACATTAAGCTTCTGAAGTGGCCTGCCCAATCTTCTGACCTGGACCTCCTTTATGGAGTTAATAAATCATAACGTAGGATGCCACATTATAAACACCAAAGAAAAGCCAAAACTCCACCTGCAACAAGAATGGAACGCAATGTGTCCTGAAGTCTGTAGAAAGTCAAAGTAATTAAGGCAAAGGGTAAACCTACAAAATTTTTATTTTATATAAATAAATTATGGCGTGAACCCGTATTAAATCGTTTTAATTTATTTCGTTACAACATTCCTTGAAAATATAAGAGTGCTCAATAATTTTGGTCTGGACTCACATATGTAAAACAGTCTAATGATTATAAAGTATAAGGTTGAATACTTTTCACTTTTGTTACTTCAATACTAGATGTACCGAGTAGGAGCTAAAGTATATCTTCTAGATAAATAATCATACAAATAAGCATACCACTTTCCTACACGCTTATATCGCAGTCTAAATATGCAGGGGAAACCAAACAAATTGAATGACCTTCCTCTTCTGTTTTACTAAAATTGACTTGCGCAAATAAATGGAAATTGGCTAATAAAGAAAGGAAGCCATATATTCAAAGAAATTGAAAAAGAAATCCTAAATCAGGGTATGTTTCCTTACTTAAGGGAATCAGTAACGCAGACTGCTCTGCTGTGTCAATGTCTATCCTATCTTGTGTATTTTAAATCAAATATATGTTATAAGTTGTTTCCTTTTATTGAAGATTCCCAATAATAATTATTTTTTACCTCTCTTCGAATTAGGTTCTGAAATTATTTCGATATTTTTGTAGGAATTATTTACGATTTAGGAAATCGTATATACCAATTTCAATATTGCAATATTTACGATTTAAGAAAAACGTTGCTTAAAATGTTGTCAAGATTATAAATAATATAGATATCCTTTAGAGGCATCATTTATTTGAGACAGTGAGATACTGCGTCTACTTCACCAAAGACTACAGCGGTAGCACAAACTTGCCAATAGCAGCCAATGGTTCATTTAGTCGTATACTGATGGCCGACAATTTTTGCCTTTTATGTTACAAAGTACTATATTTCCTATACCTATATAGTATAGCATTTGTGTGAAAGCATTGTCGTTTTAACAAAATACAATAAACATAAAGAAGTAAAGTGCAAGCAGCACATTATTTCTTTGCGCCATAATAACTGTCAACGATGATATACTTTTCTAGCTGGGCTATAAATTGTGAAGTATCATAACATTTTGTTTTATCATTTACACTGTTCTTATCAATATTTTTATTGTCACCTAGGTTAAAAAGTCGGTATATTTTGAAACTTCACAAATGCTTATTGTTTGAATTCACTGTCAATAAAAAATTATTCATACAAGCTAAAGAAAGAGTAAGTAAAACAGTATTCAAATTTATAAGGGTAAACATTGTGTGCATATCATGTGCGCATATATGTATGTATATTGTCCGCACACACCTATATGATTATCTTGGTTCAGCTTTACAGAGTCTAAGAGATTCGACAACCCGTATTCTAATCTTGGCATCTTGGGATAACATAATATGGTATCCTCACCGCCTCATCCACTTGGTTCTATTCAGCTAATCGAGTCTTGAATAAAATTATCGACGGTCAAGATCTGTCTGATTGGCGTAGGCATCTGTCTGAAGTTGTACGAGCTTTAGAAATATGCGATTGTATTCTTTTATTTTTAATGTTTCAAAGCAAATCAAATAAATAAAATGCTGCTTCATTGAACTTTGTCTTTTAGCAATTTAAGATGATAAAAAAAATGATTTGATGTTATGAAATGTTTTTACTAAAAATATAATCTGACATGAAGCGATTAGTTGGCCTGTATCTGTGTAAAAAAATCCGTAATTCCTTTAGAAAAGAGAACCAAAGAATGTTTATCTATTGGTCCACATCCTGATTTTTAATTTTATTTATTATTTATTGTAAAAAGCCTTAAATAAGGGTTACAAAGGGTGGACTTAATGCCTGTAGGTATTCTCTACCAGTCAATCTGGGGCGTGGTGAGAAATTTTGATAGGTGAAGTGTAGCCTGAACAGTAAAGGAATTACCGAAGAAACTAGAATTGTGTTTAGGAATTGTTAATCACAAATTAGAGAAGATCGAAGATCTCTTTCGTTATTAAACTAGAGGTACTGAAA
>DWHO01000753.1:0-18012 GCA_018247575.1 Eurytides lysithous rurik
TACTAACGTAATCCCTCTAATGATAATTGTAATTCAACAACCCTCTAGCGAAAACATTTGCATACTCTGTAAAATTAGTAAAATATAGCGATATAAGATACCTGTAAACCTTGCCATGTACCTATATTTTGCAAATAAAAAATAATAAACTTATTAATATTTTGGAACATTATACTTACGTCTTCAGGTATATGAATGTATCTTATATTACGAGATTGAACAAAAAGATTCTCCAAGGAAAATTCGTTCCCTTGTGGGTCACAATATACGGCATTCAAAAAGGAGATATTCATAAATCTGTGGATTGCATAATAAAATTCAGGATTTCAAAATATTGTTTAATGTGTGAACTCATTTAGACTGTTAGTAGAAATATGATAGTGATTAAAGGGTATCAAATACTCTTAATATGGAATAATCAAGGCTAAATGAATATAATAACTGCTCCATGTTCTATAATACATAAATTCACTACTTATCCTTCATTTATTCTTCTGATATTGTATGAGAGAAATAGTTAAATTTTATATCTCATATATAAACAATTTGTAATTGACATATATCAATGTGATATTTTATTTCAAAACAAATATTTTATTTATTGTTTAATATTTGAGTTGCTGGTCAATATTGGAATATGCCAAAAGGGAAACCTAACATGCTTGAGAAATGAAGAAAAATGTTTTGTCAAATATTTAAATTTAATGTGAGTCAAAATAGTAACATATGCTTACACAAGTACCATACAAAATAAATATTTTACTAACCCATCTACAGAAAAAGCATTGCCACATACATATGCATCATTGCGTAGATCTATTGTTATATTTTGTCCTTGTAGAGATTTGACTAAACATAACAATGTGTTGTGATAAAAGAATTTTTCTTTTGAGAATCCAACAAATGTGTTGGACTTACAAGTTTCTTTCAAATTCATATTGTTGGCTGAAATCTTTGTACATACTAAGGTTAATTGTATATTCATAATAATTACTTAACCAATTGTCATTACCTGATCATATGCTTAGCTTAGAAAAAACTGCATTGAATGGTTTTAATGTAAAAACTTAACACTATATTGCACTTTTAATTATAATATATAAGATAGTGCATATCTATGCCCAGTAATTTCTTTGCAAACAATAATTCATTGTTTGTTGTTAGAATTTTTGGTAATAAAGTACTAAACAAAGATGTATAGAGGTACTTCTTCAAGTTAACTCTGCAAAAGAATTTCTACTATTATAAATATACATAAAAGAAAAACAAATTTCGATAACTTTTTTAATATCTAAATATTATTCTATCTTTTAATTGTTACTACTTTTCTTTTATAATTACTAAGCGTTCATTTGCCTTAGATTTTATTTCCAATTCCGCTTTAATTAATGCCCACTTTTCTCCATTCTTCTTTGCCCAAAAGTAGTAATAGCCTTTGTCTTTTGGTCCATGTATTGGTACACACAATCTAGCGTTAGTTTGATCAGAGAAATTATTTTCAGTATCCGTAATCTTAAACTTTTTATCTTTCATAGGCTCACCAAGATAATGTACAGCACCCCGATGACTTCGTAGTATTCGTAAAGCATCCTGGTAATAATCGTAATTTCTATACTTATCAATAAGTTTCCCTTGAAGGTAAATCCCGGTTGCGCTTAATAAGAGACCGCCCCAACCAGCTATTTTCATCAAAGTTCTATTAGAAACTGGCATGATATCGAAAATAATACTCACTGCCGATGTTAGGTTATGGTTATGGTCCTTCGACAATAAAATTTATTTTTACAGATAACTGGACGAATGTATAAAAAACTTAAATATTGTAAACAGCTTTTGTGTTATACTCGTACAATGTACGTTAAAAGATTGCCTGAAACCCAGGGTCAACAATCTTAGAACAAAATTTAGTGACTGATAGGGATGAAAAGATACAAGTACTTACTCGATACTTTTCTTTCAATACCAAGTACTTTTGGTATCGACACTTTACAACCGAGTACCAAGTAGGTATCGGTCAAAAGTACTCGTATCGATGTGTCAGTATTACAATTTCATTTTATTGTGTCAACAAAAAGGCTCTAATAACCAATTATTTATGTTGATACAACTTTTTGAACACTTCTTTCATCGGCAGTTAAATAGAGAAATTTGGCGCAGTTGGTAGGCTTCTTTGTGTTTGTACAGAGAGAAAAGAAATCTAACCAGTCGTCGGTTATTTTTTAATTCATTGTTCGTTTCGTACTTAGTGGTGACAATACTTCAATTTGCAGAAGCATTTAAAAAGCCATCCCGTTTTTATTGCACCTTATTATAACGACATTTCAGTATAAGTATACTTATTCAAATCCAATCTATAATATAATAATAATTAATACTTTGTCACAAGTGCAAGACATTAAATTTAAGAAGGAAATTGCACACTGACGTTATTGAGGATAAATAAATTTCAATAATTTCAAAAGAAAGAGGAAACTAGAGGTGACGTCATCGCAGGCAGTAGTCTAAACAATAAAATAACCACCGATTACCATTAGCCACGCCTTCTACACTGACGGTCTATGCTAAATACTTCAGTCTGATCTGCATCCAATAATTCATTTTCGAAATAAAAGCGTTACAAAAAAGTAAAAAATTTCATAAATATGTTTTAATAAAAATTACATAACAATTTGAACTTCTACTACAACCGGAAACAATCACAAAAACATTCGTTTCTTTTCATAACCCTCTTTTAGTGTATTTCTTGTTTGTGTAAATCCTTAATTCTACAAAATTAACACCCAACAGGTCGTCCTTGCCTTCGAGTACGGTGAACCCCACCGCGTACACTAGGTACACCTTCATCTTGGGGCGGTTCTCACCGCCCCCTACCACCGCATACCGAAACCCGACGACCCTTAGGCGACAGCCCCTAAAAATTTGTATTTAGAAATATTTCACGCATGCGTTACCCTGCAATAGCAGAGACTATCCAACTCGTGGAAACGAGATTTTCAATTAACCTGACGATTCCCACGGGTGCGGTGCCCGATGAAGCTTTGTAGAGCCGCATAGGCTGAAAGCAAAAACATTATTCGAATAAAAACTCTACAACATAAATCTATCGATACTTCTCAATTGGTATCGAGTAAGTATCGATACTTTACAATTGATACTGTATCGAGTAAAAGTGTCGATACTTACACAAGACGGATATACAACGGATCTAAGTCTGGACTGGAGGTGGGACAGTCTTTGTATCGGATGAAGCTAATTTCACGCGCCATCAGTCAGTTTTGTGTGGTTTCCGATCTATAAACTGGCGCACAATCTTTCTGGAATACCCATTGTCTGTTATAAACATGATATTAGAAAGAGTTTACACAAGGTCTTTGAGGACTGTATTTAATTACACAACTGCATCTGTTTTTACGCCTTTCTCACAAAAATATACTACAATAAGGCCCAAACACGAGACTCCCAGGCAAACCGTGAGTGAGTTAGATAAATATTTATAAATAAATGACTGTTAATTTTTTTAGTTAAAATAATAATTAAGTATTAAGACAGTATTTTGTTAGGCATGAATATATTACATATTACACTGTTACTGAAATACAATTTAAAACTGTGTTCGTGATCCCTTTTGAATCAGCATATGTTGCGCTGTTGTTGGTTTTAATAATAAGCATCTGCCCCAGTATTAAAATAATATATCTATTCAAATGCAAGTGATCGGGCATGACGTTTTGCAATTAAAATCAGTTTGATTTGAACTTATGTTTAATTAAATTGGGTAAAAAAAAAATGTTTTGCAATTTATAAAATAGCTTTTGAAAGCTATATTACTAATATATAAGTTACGTTTAAATGATTCAGAGTGACTCTGTATTTATGGGCTTGAAAAAAAATTACCATCTGTCTATGAATTGTGATCACATTAGGCGGTGGGTCGTCGACGTGTTTATCGTTAAAGAAACTAGACCGTTAATTTTCGTTCATCAACTAGTCCATCAACTAGCTGAATTCGTCGACGTGTGAGTTTCGTTACCTTGCGACGTATTCACGATTTATCTTATCTGAACGGTAGACGGTATAATTATAGACTAGTAATAGAGCATGTAGTTTGAAAACTGTCGTTGCGTCGTTGGTATTACATTATCATGTTTTTAGTTTTGAAAATTTGTGAAGTACTAATGAATCAAATGACGATTCACAATTTGATCTTCCCTTCATACTTTTTCCAGGCTTAGGACTGGCTGAATAACGT
This sequence comes from Eurytides lysithous rurik, assembly GCA_018247575.1. Lineage (NCBI taxonomy): Eukaryota > Metazoa > Arthropoda > Insecta > Lepidoptera > Papilionidae > Eurytides > Eurytides lysithous. The sequence continues at coordinate 4,250 of DWHO01000753.1, forward strand.
TTAATTTAAAATCGAAGATATTCAGTATTCAGGCGCGCATTACTAGTAACACATACACATTAATTAATTTTTATAATACTTAGTTACAAAGCTTGCTCGACGATGTTATTTCAACGGACGCATTCATGAACTTATATTAATCGACTACGTTCGCAAGTACTGTCGCGTTCACCTAAGTCGAAATGAACGTGTGATCTCTCAAATTTAATCGTCTACGAATTCAACTCGTCGAATGGTTGCTGATAAATCGTCGAAACATTAAATGTCAGTCGACGGTCGATCTAACTAGTTCGTCCAATTAACGCCCACTGTTAGATCACATATTTATTTGACATTTCACTTAATTTTTGTGTGCGTAAGGGTGTAGAAATATGAAAATATTTAAGTCTTTCAGGTTTATTAACCTTTACTGAATACATCTTACATTCATCATTGATTGACATTAAGATGTTTAAAAAGTTAAAGGACAAATTAGCCGAAGAGGTCAAATCCTCACCCCAAAGAATACAACAATTTGCTCAAGCTGCTCAGGTAGAAACTATATTAGTTATTGTATACTCAATATTGACTGTAAAAATAACAAAATAATTAGTCCCATATTGGCTGTGAGGTTATTATTGCTGTTAGTTAAAATTGATATTTAAATAAAATTAGCGACTACCAAGTTTTTGGGATGTAAGTCTTGTGATTAACTTCAAATGTTTGGAAACCAATGGCTTCTAGAATATTCAGAAAACTTACAAATCAGTTAAAAGATATGGTGAAGAGGTTAACATTGTCATTTTAATGAAAATGTTTCGTTTTTCCCTGATGATAATGGAAAGTATATGATGACTTATTCAAGACTTACTTCTTTTCTAGGCTGCTGTAACATCTGCTTCCAGTAGTATATCTGACATTACTAATAATGACCTATTTACAATTGGAGATAATGGTATGTTATTTTATTGTTATTGTAAATGTTGTTAAAAGTACATGTTTATGTTTATATTATTTTGGTTATGTAGATGTATTATTTTAATGGGTTTTATTTCAGATAATAATCACCAAAGTCCTGAGTCAGCCAGTAGAAAACAAAATACATTTCATGAAATATCTTTAGTTGGACAACAATCATCACAAGATAGTTCTTATGTACAAGACACATTGTTACAGTATGATGTAAGTAAACAACACTTCTTTGCCTTCTTTTAAAAGGTCAATATACCTTTGTTTTAAAGAATAAATAATAGTTGTGATAGATATTTTATTTTTGAATTTTTCAGAATCAGCAAAGTTTGCTTAATAAGTTCTTGGTAATGGAATTGGTATTTGATACCTTAAACAGCATAAAATATGTCTACAGTTGATAAATAAATACATAATGCAGGATGTTATTAAAAAATTGATGAATTATTTAGTTATCAAACAAAATTATTCAATAATATGCAATATATAATTAAATTAATAATAATAATTACACCAAGAAGCAAACATTACACATTAAATTTTGTTACATAAAATTATAAGTTTACATTAGAAAATTTGAATGGATATATGATATTGAAAAAATATTTTCTAAATTATGTGAGATTCAAGAAAATAATTTTTAATAAGTTATTCTCAATTTATTAAATTTTAATATTAGCTGTCTTATTATCTACCATATTTTAGGACTAATTTCTTAAATATTAGACTATAAGAGAGTGTAGGTGGTCCCAAGGTTTTTGCTTAAAATATGTTACATGATTGTTTCCCCCCATTGTTCATAATTTAAAGTTTATAATGATTAGTTGTATGAAAAAATGTCAAAATTTGCTTGAGACCTGTTCCATCCTACTAAAACTATGATGCAATTTTCTCTTCTTTAAAGGAAACCACAAGACAAAGGAGATTATCTAATAGTTCATTCTCAAGTGACATATCATTTAGATTACCCACATATGAAAGCCCATCCATGTATCATATTCAGGTATGTTTATTATAATAACTGTAGTATATTGGAAGTTCTAAGATACTATTTAGGTTGAAATACATTTTTAACACATCTTTCAGGTAGTTTGTTAAAAAATAAAGCTCATTCTTATAAGAATGAGTTCTTACCTGATCTACTGTACTTATATAGATCTTATGGAAGTATATTTTTGTATAACAAATAGTATATAAAATATTAGTGTTTTTACTTCAATTAACTTACAATGAAGATGTATAACTAATAAATAAGGACATTGCAAGGCATCTTATAATACAAAAATGTTTAGGCTTTTAAAATATTCCTATTCAATGTGTTTTTAATAACAGGTTACATTGAGATTTGTATGTTTCAATAACTTGCATCTTTAACTTCTTTCAATCCAGTCTGACATGGACATATCTGCAAGTGAAGCAGAAGAAAAGGGTTTTGGTGGTACTACAGTGAATTTAGACAGAGTAACAAAGGAAGATTTATATTTCGCATACAGACGTACACGAGATCGCTGTTCTAAATATAAATCTCAGTATGCTGATTTAGCACGGCACTATAAACTTCTGGAGCGGGAAAATTCTAAAGCAAGGGTCAGTTATTCATTAAGTTATTACTACAAAATTATTTGAAATTTAGAAATAACTTTATGCATAACACAGTAATTTTTTTTTATTATTTTGTGCCTTCTTATATTAGACCAAGAGGGAGGGACCAAAAATTTAAGGGAACAGCTGCATTTTTTTACAATTTTTTTTTAATATATTAATTGCATTTAAGGATGACTGCATAAAAATGACAACTGCCTATTTAGTAAAAATAATAAAAAATAATGAGAAAAGTTTATATCCCTTATTATTGAAAACCATGAAGAATAGTGGGGCTAATTTTCATTTTCAATTAATATACTTTTCGTGTGACTTACAGAATGTGTTAGTTGAAACTCAAGACAAGGCATTAAGGAGGATATCAGAGTTAAAGGAACAATGTACATTAGAGCAAAATGCGAAGGTAAATTATTTTATACCAATAATGTGGCTATAGCTTATGAGAAATTAATTAGTATAGAGATTTTTCATCTTTTATTTTCAGGTTTTATTAAATTTTTCATTTAGTATTAAACACTGTACCACTGTGCTGTTATGAAAAGTGCGCCAACCATCTGTTGTCTAATTAGCTCGAATTACCGCCATATTCCTAGGTATTCTACGAAATTATTACAGCAATAACATTTATTTGTCTAAAATTAACTAAATTATTGCTATGAATAAAAAAATCTAAGCAAGCGGCATCTTTGACCATAGTGACACACTTTATGCATTCCTATAATATACTCGGAAATATAGAATGTAATGGATAGTAGAATGAGTCTTAAAAGTGTTGTCGAGTTTTATGGTCGCTACTGTTTGTCAGTGTTCCTCGTAAATAATTAAATTAATGTAAGTTTAGAGAGTGCAGGTCAAATATGGAACAAAAGTTTTATGGTCAACAAGCTGTTATCAGTATGGGTATTACTTTGTGTCTTTGACTTCATGTTTGTGGGAATCTCTACGCGTCCGTGGTATTATTCCGTAATGTAGAAAGCATTTCTTGCTACACAATTGTGTAACGAACTTTATCAAAACGGGTTTGAATTTCAAAAGGCGGCAATATACCTTATATGCAAGGCATATATATCATATAGGCAATATAATTATTATGATGATGGCACATTCAATTAAGAGAGTAAGTCCACACCCACATTTAATTTTTTTTGAATAATCTTAAGATCCGCATCAGCGTTCGCATCCCTAGATGTCTGCCTCCATAACATACCTAGATTAGACCACAAATAAATAATTGATTAATGTTAAAAAATGTGTAATTATAAGCTATTTTCTCAACATAAATGTGATTTCTCATATTTAGGTTATATTTTTTGTTTTTAGTTGTCATGGTAGAAAAATGTTAACAATTAATACTATATGAAATTGTTGTAGGCACATTTGGAGAAGGCACTTCGTGTTGAATTAGAAGAAAAAAATTTAAAAATAGATACATTAAATACAAAAGTGAAATTTTTACAAGAAAACAAAGTCAATGACATTACCTTTGAATCTGTGGCATCTGATAAAAATGAAAGTGATAATGAACAGTTAATTGATTTAAAAACGAATGATAGCCCGGAGAAAGCAAAAGAAGAGTCAGTTTTGTTAGAGATAACTTCTTTAAATAATAAAGTTGTAAAAATGGAGCAATTAATAAATAAATATAAAGAGTCTCTTAAAGTCAGCAAAGAAAAAAATGCTCAAGTCATAACCGAATTACAACTATTGTCTACAGAATTGGAAAATAAAAACAAAGAAATTGATTTATTAAAATCAACTAATGCAAACTTAGCAAATGCAGAACAGAAAGTAATAGAATTAAATGATGACATAGAAAAGCTGCAAAGTGCTCACACTGTCCTGGAGTTTTCGAAAAATAAAGAAGTTTCTGTATTAAAGTTAGACCTTGAACAAGCTCATGAAGAAATATTCCAATTAAATAAAAAAATTGTTGGTTTGAGTAAAAGGGAGGAAGAATATGCTATTTCATTAGCAGAAAATAAATTAAGTATACACAAAGAACTTGAGTCAAAAGAAGCTGAAATAAAATCGCTTAAGGATAGTTTATCTACATCTCAAAATGAGGTTCAGTCATTAAAGATTGTTGTTAGTGATTACAAAAAGAATATCTCTTTGTTAGAAGAGGAACAAACTAAATTAAAAGAGAATGTTAATGAGCTTAATATTGTTAAAGCTAAATTAAATGAACATGTAAAACATGTTGAAGAACTAACAAAAAAAATACAATTCATAGAACACTCTAAGGCGAAATTGGATGAAGAATATAAATGCTTAGAATTACAATGTAAGCAGGAGACGGCAGAAAAATTAGCAATTCTAGATAGAAATGTATACTTGGAAAATAGGAATTTACAACTATCTGAAGATTGTTCAAAAAAATCCTTGCAAATTAATAATTTAGAAAGTGAACTAAAATCGTTTACAAAGAATGAGAACAATGATTCTTTGTCTCGTTATGAGACTGAAAATAAAAAATTAACAGATGAAGTAAAGGAATGGAAAACGAAATATCTTAATTTAGAGTCTGAAATTCAAGACGAGCGTGATGAGTTGGTTAAATTACAGAAAAACATTGAACAGCTTTTAAGTAATCATGAATCTGTACAGAGTGAAAATGCCAAATTACTTATGCAAGTAGCAGAACTAGAAAAAAGGAATAATACTTTACATGAACAGAACCAAAAAACAAGTTTGCTCTGTGTTACAGTATTAAATTTAGTAAAAGCTTTGCAGCAAAATATACATAATACAAAAAAAGAAACACTGGTGTTATTACATGATATAAATAACGAAATTAAACAGACTGTAAAAGAAAAGTTTCACAATATAATGTCCTCAATAGCAAAGAGTGGAGATGAAAACGACGTTGCCCTGAAATCAACAATTTCTTCTTTACAAAATGATGTGAAAAATATTGTAGTTGCACACGAAAAAGCAAAAGAGGAATTGTTGATTCAAATAAAACAAAACAAACAATTGCAAATTGAATTGCAACAAGAAAAAACAAATTTTGAAAAAACGAAAACAGTTTTAAAGAATAATTCTGAGGAACGTTATAATATATTAGAAGAATTAAGTAATTTAAGAAATGAAAATCAAGATGTATGTCAAAAGATTAAATGTTTACAAGAAGCAAATGAAAAATTAAAAGAGAAAAATCAACATTTTGAAGAAGATTACAATAAGATCAGCAAAGACTATGATGAACTATTGCATAAATTTAAGCTGTATGAGGACTCTAAGGTGAGTGTTGAAAAGGAAAATTTATACTTAACAAATAAAAATAAAGAATTAGAAGATATATTAAACGATACCCAAGACAATATGTGTAAAATGAAAATAGAAAATGAAAACTTTATTACTGAAATTAAGCACTTTGAAACATTTAATATTGAAATTGAAAGTGCACAACATAATTTAATAGAAAAAACTAAAGAGATGGAAACATACAAATGCGAAAAAGAAAGTGAACTAAGACTTTTACAAGAAACAATTATGGAAATTCAAAAAGACCTAGTTGTTATCAAAACAGAAAACCAAACTTTACAAGATTTGTTGGAAGAATCAAAACTAAATTACTCTAAGTTAAAAATTGAAAACACTGAATTAAATTGCAAATTGATAGAACTTATGGAACAAAAATCTGCTTTACTTGCTGAAAATGAGACAACTCTCATAGACTTAAATAAAATAAAAGACAGTAATGTCTATTTACAAGATAAGGTAAATATATTAAAAAAACAGAATGAAAATGATGCTCTGGTGTTAGAAGCTTTGAGACAAGAAAATGTTGAACTAAAGAAAAAAGTAGAAAATTATAATGAATGTATTGTACACTCGCAAGAATTAGAAGAAAATGTAAAAGCTTTGAAATCTGAGAATGTGGATATTACAAGTAAATCAGAAGCAATTTCAGCTAATGTTATGCAATTAGAAATGGAGATGATACAAATTCGCAATTCACATATTGAGATAGAAAAAGAAAAGGATCAGTTAAATTCAATCATAAAGAACTTAGAAAATAATGAGCTTAACTTTAAATCTTCCAGTACATTCCACGATGCATACTCACAAACAAGTAAATATAATTTTGAGGATGATGGTTTAGAAAACTTCCAGTTTCATGAAACTTTAGGCAATAAATCTGAGGGGAATGAAAATGTGGAACTTAAAGAAGAAAACAGGCGTCTTAAATCTGATATAGAAGGTCTTCAAAATTATCTGGCTAAAATTTCCAAAGAAAACAGTGATTTAAATGAAAAGTTAAGGGAAGTCATATCTTCAAATGATAATTTTTCAGAACACAATGAAACATCACAATATGACATACTTGCTCTTAGAAGCGAAATACAATCTGGAAAAGATAAAATAGATAATTTGACAAGAGAAAACACATTACTTGCGGAAGAAAACTTAGAACTTAAGGATCAAATTCATGATCAGGGCAGTGATGGTAAAAAGGAAATTGATATTAGTAAAAAGTATAATAGCATGTTAGAAACTAAAAAGAATTTAGAAAAACGAGTTAATGAATTAGAACATACAAATTGGTCAATTAATATGAACATGCAAGAAATCCAAGATAATAATGAAAAATTAAGAATGTCCAATGAAAAATTGGGAAGAAGATTAGATGAAGCTCTTGTTAGCTTAAGGCATTTACATTCACTACAAGAAAACACTGAGCTAGAATACTTAAGAAATATTTTGTATGAGTATTTAACTGGTTCTGGAACACATTCCCTTACTCTAGCTAAGGTGTTATCTGCTGTTGTTAAATTTAATGACGCCCAAACAGAACTTGTTTTGCAAAAGGAAAAAGAACGGCAGGGTATAGTAAGTACATTTTTGAAATAAAAATTGTTTTTTAGTGATATTGGTTATACAAATTTATGTTACTTTTCAGTTACGTCAACTGGGTATTATAATATGATAACTAGTAAACATACAAGAAATAACATACTAGAAATGTTTCAGCAATTTGTCAGTTACAATTAAAAGATTACACTGCCATTTACATTTTAACAAATGTTTTACCTTAAAAAGAGCCCTACCGGAGAGTGATCTTTAAAATTAGTCTCATAAAAAATTATATTGAGTACAACTATGAATGGAGTGTTGTGCTTGTAAGTGCTACTAAAATCATAAGGTAATGTTGAGCTGTTGCTAGCTAGCTATGTTGAATACCGTTTTGTGCTTTGCTTATATAACCAAACTTCTTAATTCATAATTAGAGTATTTATACCATATAGCCATTATATGCACCTACATACTCCAATTAATAAAAAAAAATATGTCTTAAACCTTAATTTTGATTAATTTCTCACTTAATCATGTAATTTTGATGGTCTTGGCCTCTGTGGTTTTAAAACATGAAAAGGAAATACATTAATAATATCAAAATATAATTTTATATAATGTTATGTTAATTATTGTGCTTAGTACAGTCTGATGTATATTTTATGAATAACTTAATTTGACAGAAAATTCTACTGATCATTACTGAAATTCGTGTGATAATTAAAAATGTCTATGTAATACAGGATAGAAGCTCTATTAAATAAGTGCAATTTGTGATAAAACCCATATAATTTTTAAAATTGTTATTAAATTGAACACAATTTTACATTTTACCAATTTTCAGATGAGCATTATTATACTTTTCAAAATGTTTCCAAAATAGTTCTTGTGTTTCGCATAAAATGAAGCTCCGTGCTGAAAGTGCGCATATTAAACGCGCGCAGTCTTCAGGGACAAAAATTAAGGTTCAAAACGATATTCATTAGTTATCAGCTGAATAATATTACGAGTTTGGTTTAAAATATTTTTAATACAATAAAGAAAACATATTTTACATTAAACAACAAAAAAGTATTATAATTCAAACAATGTTAATTCATATTTTTTTAATCTTGTTCTGTGTGAAATATTTTAAAACATGGATAGCCCCAATTTTATAGGCGCTTCTGGAACACCACAGCATCTTCTGTTCGGTGACTATAGTCAGCGATAGTAGCGAAAGGGTTAATAATATAATTGACGCTGGTATTTCAAATCTACCGTAATAATTGATATTGAGAATGTTATATCCCTTAGTTATTACTTGTTTCTTAACACTTTTTTACTTAAATTTTTGTTGCAAAAATTGATAATAAATTGCCAATTCAGTTCATTGCTTTAAAATTTTTAATTTTCTAATATTCTTTCTTGTGACGAGCAAAGCAAAGCATGTGTTTATAATTTTGAACGAGGCATTATTAATTATTATATTATCAATGATTCCTATGGTACTACATCAATCAAAGAATATTTACTATGAGTAATTAATATTTATGTATCAGAAAATTTCTAATAATGAACTGCTGCAGTGTTAATAAAAAAAAGTCAATTTTTTAATTTGTAACACCATATTATATTTTAAGAATTATTATTGGAATTAAGAACAGCCTTATCTATTATTAATTATGTACAGACAGTACATAATTAATAATTAAGGTCACTTAACCCTTTTCCATCCAATTCCAAAAATTTCTTATACATGTTAGGGAGTGTGTTATTTTATTATTTACATTTTTATATTTGGAGTCCATGTCGAGTCCAGCCGCGTGTATATATGTTCCGGTGATAGTGACATACATACAACTTATGATGCAAATGGGTTTAAAATAATTGGGGTTAGTTTACAATTGTGAGCACAATTACTTCTGTATAAAAATTAAGTGCTTTTTAATAATCAAGAATTTAGATTTAAAAGTAGGAATGTAGTTATTGAAGAAAATTAAAAATTGTAAAAGCCTATCAAGTCATTTTTACATAAATTTCAAGGTTTAACAGAATTTTCATTAAAAACTGTATTATACAAACAAAAAAGTATATTGAAAAAAAAAGAGAATATATATATATACATATCGACGCTGGAAAGCAAAAACGTTGTAAATGACACAGTCATAACAATGTTGAAATCACTAATTTTAACAAAGTCCGTGGTGTATGTCTCATGAAAAATGTTGATTTTGCTGGATACTACGTTTTTGATTTCCAGCGTCGATATGTATATATATATTCCCTTACTATGGGATATATATTCTCTTACTCTACTACAACGCGTTTTCATATAACGCGGAACCAATCAACCGTGTTATAGGAGGGATTACTGTATTTGTATATATACATATGTATATTAGTCAAATTGTTATAAAATTGTTAATATAATTGTAAATATAATAAATATTTGTAATTAAAAAAAAAATAGGTAGATTTTAATGTGAATGTTGTTTTATTTAATGTTGTTTTTAGATGAGACCAACATGTGTTATGCTTATAATATTTTTATTTTTTTTTAACTTAATTTTATATTTATATGTTTTAATATTTAATTTCATTCCACCTATTTTTTTAATAGTTACATTTTTATATGGTTTTCATTTTGTGTAGTAAAAGTTATCAAATATTTTTTTATTTAAGCTATATTGGAAATATAAATTAAATCATGAGAACTAAATAAATTTTGTTATAAATTCATGTTTGAAATTTATTTTGATATTCCTTTTTTTGTGTTAGTACTAAATGGTAATTACTTCATTTTGATCATGTAATTATATACTTACAAGTGGAGCTTAAAGAGTAAAAAAAAAATTACTAGCCCACCACTTATATTAGTATATTTAATTGAGAAATTAAAGCACAATATTTTCAGTTTCAATTTTGACAATGAGTAGGTTAATAAAACTAGCATTTACATTATGTCACACATAAGTAAGTATCATTTACAATCTTTATTTTATGTAATGCTACATTTGAGAATATTATTTTAAACCATAAGTAAGGAAAATATATTTCAATGTGTAACCTATGAATATATATATATATTTTTAAATTAGATCCATATAATATTGTTTATAGGAAAATGAAGTGGATTGTCTAATTAGGATAAATGCATGAATAAAATTACAGCTTAGAAACCAATATTTGTATTAAGTTTCTTTAAAACTTGCTAAGCTTTCATTGGAACTGTATAGGCTGTTAAGATCATCATCTATGTTAATGTTATCTAATTTTAGCAACATATCTTCAATATGCAACAACATTTCATCACTTATATTATCTTCCTGTTTTTTTCAATACCTGAAATAAGAAAGTTTTTTTTTATTAATAATTTGTAATAAAAATATGGCTATATGATACAGTTTTCCATAGTGATATGATAGTTTGCAATGTTACTTATATTTATTTTTATTCATAGTTATATTTATTCACAAAAACAATAATATCATTGATTTAATAAGGTGATCAAATGGGTATAATCATTCATTTAAATTGTAATAATTATATCTATATATACATAATGTATGTGATGACATATCCATATTAAGGATATATATTTCTGTAGCAGCCAATCCATCGTGCCGTTCCCAATGTGATATATTTTATTTGGTGCGTGATTATCACCCCGTCTCGCGAGCTGGACCGAACTTGGCTCCTTGTGCCTAGAATAGTCAGTCGGGAGTCAGGTACCGTGTCAGCGTGACGTTCCTGCAGCCTGTATATTGCGATCGCGGAGACGGCGAACCGTTATCTCTTATCATTATAAAAATGATACATCGCATTACCTCACGAGTGTGATAACGAACGATTTATACGCGATAAACGTTCCCCAAGTACAAGATTTGGATTCGAGCTAATTTTCTATGTCACGGATCGTTTTCCAGTAATTGTAACAATAATGGATAGGGTTGCGGGACGGTCGTGAATCATTTTTTTTGAGTAATATATCAAGTGCGGCGACGATGAAGACGATTTCTGTGTTGACGGGTGTGTTACTCGCTGTTCACACGATCAGATGCACTCCGTGTAGCAGACTGGAGAGTTTGAATATCACTAGTGGTGTCGAGTACTCCAACGGCTCCGTAATATACGACGAAGTGGAGTATGCCAAGGAAAATTGGTACGAGGTTGAAGAGGAAGGGGTCACTGTCAGATTCGGATGCCCGTGCGTCGGGCGAGTGTGCCTCTGGAAGTGTTGCGGTGATGGCCAGGCCTTCTTCAATAAATCATGTGAGGCTACCGACTACGCCGTGGTGAATCCATTCAGCCCGCCGGTTTTTAAAGGGAAAGAAGCTATAGACGTCACGGCCAAACGCAGCTTCTTCTACATGTATTCACGACTGTGTGACGATAGATATTTAGTTGATCCGAGTTCGCCCACCGAGGAGATTTTCATTCAACAGGTATGTAATTGTGTCCGTACTTTCGAGAATTGTCCAATTAGTGAGTCTATCTATCCTCTTTTCAATTAATTCAGTCACCATTAGGTCCATCTAATTCAAACCACCTCTAGTAGATTTTTAACCAATTGTCTTCGTTTATAAGATGGTCCATCATTAAGCCAATGAACATTTTAAAACGTAGATCAAAATAAAAAAGCACAGAGACACACAAAATTTAAAATATTTCAATTGTTTATTAAGTGAAAAATATTATATTTTTTTTTAATTGCTGTCCACACATTGTACAATGCAAATTGAACGAAGAATGTTGTAAATTGCGCTGTACTACTACTGTTAATTAATTAAAATTTAGTCTTATGTTAATATTAATAAAGTATTAATAATGCTATTTAAAGCTTTATAATTACTAATCGGAGAAAAAAAACGTCAACATATCGTTATGTAGAAAGAATTGGTATATACTTAGGTAACGGTTCATGTTTATCTATTATTAAATTCATGGGTATTATTTCATTTTATATATTATGCTTATCTGGTTTCTCAAAGAGTCATAAATACGATTGGTTTAGAATGCAGCAGTAAACAGCCTGCAGTATATATATAATAATGTTCGATAAATGCTAAAGTAGTGAAAAGTAGTGTATATTAGTGTATAATTTTAATAACCTTTCTCACACATATACATGCAGGTTGTATATGTGTAAGGAAGGTTATTAAAATTGTGTTTTGTCAGTTGTGTTATTCCGAGAGGTATAGTTTTTGTTTAAAAACCGATAAGGTTTTTGACTGACTGTGCCTTGACTTGCCTTGTTATAAATATGTGTTAAAATATTTTCCGATTTCATTGATTTTAATTGGTTGGTTTGGGTTTAAATGGTTAGTATGATTTGGAAATGGAATAACGAATAACATATATATTTTAAAACTTCATTTATTACATTCAATATATATTCAATATTACTTAAACAGAAAAAAAAAACAGTTAATTATTTGCATCAAACATAGTCAGGTCATAAGTTCTGTCACATATCGAAAACTTTTGAATTTTGAACCTGCCCACAAAAACATTTATTGATTTCGAATTTTGAATGTTTTTTGAAAATAAAAATATGAACTATTTCCGGTTACGGCGGTCGATCTACAAGATTCAGCAAAGTGTGGGGTGCCAATATTATGGTGCACAAGCTTTTGCGCAGACACAGGTGCACTCACTCTTCCTTTACTATAGCCAAGACGGCCGGAGAGATCAGGCGCAGAGGCGGTTACATTAAACCGCCCTCTTATAATAACGACTTCTCCAAGCCACTCCTAGATCGCGTCGACAAGAAACCGGGACCGACTTTTTACATGCCCATCCGACACATAGATCATCTTACTTTTCAGGCAATCGGATGATCAGCCCGTAATGCTTTAACTCAACTAAGAAACAAGAACACAAAGGTTGCCCTCCACGGAATTCGAACCCACGGCCTCCGATTCGTAAAGCGTGGGACAATACCACTAAGTCACTAAGGCTACTAGGTATAAGGGTGTTGAATGAAGACTTAGGGCTCGAGTATATCGAAGAAGAACAGGACGTCGTTTGGATGCGCGCTTAATAGACCTGAGACTGAAGAGATCCAGCGCTTTGTTGAAGCGGTATGCGGGAAAAAATCACTGTGAAATTCTTTTTTTGTATTAAAAATAATTGCTGTGGAGGAGAGCTACAATAAACAAATCGATAAGGCGTTGGTGGTGGTTAGTGCTCCTGACTGCAAAGCCTAAGGTCGTGGGTTCGATTCCCACCCACCCAGGACAGAATATTTGTGCGATGAGCATAGGTATTTGTTCTGTGCCTGGGTGTTAATTATCTATATAAGTATATATATTTAAAAATATATAAGTATGTATATCAGTTGTTCGATCACCATTGTACAGGCTCTGTCTAGTTTGGGATGAGAGGGCAATGTGTGAGATGTCCAATGATATTATTATTATACCCATAAC
>DWHO01000754.1:0-17999 GCA_018247575.1 Eurytides lysithous rurik
CCCGCTCCCTCTATCCTCTTCCCTTCCTCTCACTCCTTCTCCCACTCTCTTTCGAAAATATCCCCCTTAAAGGCTGAAAACGCATTTGCACTTTCTGTAATGTTGCAAATGTCCATGGACGGCGGTAATCACTTACCATCAGATGAGCCGCTGGCTCGTTTGTCAGCCTACTGCATTAAAAAAGAAAAATACATATGTACATAGGTGGTGCAATATATTACCGTCATCCTTAGGTCCCTCCTGTACACGATGAGAGGTTATTGTAACCTGTTTGGAGTGTCATTCGATGCAGACGTGACTAAATATAACCTAAGGGTTTATCAGTGATAAAATGATTTTTTTCGATTAGAACAAAACACACAAGATTGAATATAGAGTATCCTATTTAATTTTTTTCTTTATTTCACTCATGTATAAACATTGATATATATTTTTCTGAATGTAGAGAAATCGGTTAAGGATAACCAGGTTGTGTCCGTGTTTGACCGACTAAAATACACCTTAAAGAAGTCTTATCGGGACCGAGACCTGAAAGACCGCAAACTTCACAATCTTTACTTCTTATAGGAAAACATTATTGATTTTGAAGGAGTGAGAAGGCGCAAAAATACCTTGACGGCACTGTTTTTCAGCAGGACCTAATAGTATTCTTTATATCCATGAACGTTCGGTAACATAAATACTTATTTGATAAAAAAAGTAGTTATTTTTTTTAAAAGAAATTTAGGTGCCAAACATTTAGAAGCGAAAACCATTTGTACTAAAAACAGCCAAAGACAGTGAATTTATTCGGTAATGTTTTATTAAAACCAACCGGAGATGAAAATCTATGCAAATTAAATATTGAATAAAGATATTAATATTATTAAATTATTATAGTCACTGCGTTAAATCTTTATCTGTATCTTCAACGCAATATAATAGAAATATAGCTTGAGGAGTATTGGCGAATAAATGTTAATAAAACTTATATCGATATTATTTTCTTATTTCTTTGTTCGTTCAGTTAACTAGTAAAATTACATGTCTACTCTTAATCCATTCATTGTGATATAAATCACTTATAACTAATTCCTAGGTACATTTTGTCCGATATAAATCTAAATTGGAGTTAAACTACCCATGTCATAAATATAATCCAAAAAACAAATAATCTAAACAAGGACCTTCGAATATACTAACAATATAAACATAATTCATTTATAATAGTGAATAGATGTATATAAAGAGGTTTTTAAATTTTGAACTCACCAGTCGTGCAACGTTTTAAGGAAGATGTCATTTTTGTACATTATATTTTGTTCTTCTATCATTGGGGCAGCTATGGTAAGAATAAAAAACGTTTTAATAACAGTATAAAAAAAGTTACCCTGTAGATATTACAATTGTAACAAAACGGTCTTTAGGATAAGTAAGTTTTATATGTGATTATGTAGAATGAAAAAGATATGTTAACGTACTAAACTAGTTATTCAAAGTGTTTACGCATGCGTTTAAACGGTAAAGATTTCTTGAGCGACTCAATATTTGGATGACGCTTAGAGCAGGCCATGTCCTCTATCCTATAAGTATTTTTTTTTATTGGCCCATTGAATTTGTGAAGACAATATTAATAGTCTTCACTCTAAACTTCTGTGCACAGAGCAAAAAATAGAATAGGTTTTATTTTACTCCAGCATTTTGTCTGATACTCGTCAGACTGAGTCAATCAGGATAATATCAAGTACATCGACAAATGTTTCAATAAAACAAATAACATTTAGTTCATCAGATGTGGTTCGATCGAATGTCAACAATAGTTTCCAAACTAAAAATATATCAATAACAAAATATATACATTTGTGAAATTATTAAAAATTTCGAGACATCGTTATTTCGTGAGCACTGCAATCAGTTTTCGACGATTTCTAACGGAAGCGTTTATCGACGCCAGCGATGTGGCAAACTGTTTATTCAAAATTATACACACAATTGCATTGAAAACGCTCGTTGTGCGTGTTTGTTGAAGGAAGTGCGGCGTTACAAGTCGTGACGTATTGAACTTGAACAATACTTTGAATGATTGCCATCCATAGGAAAATGTATAATAATCCTCACGCTTTCTATTTACCAATTATTTATAAAAAAAAAAATTACGGGAAAAAATTAATTTAAAAAAAATATAATTTATATTTAATACAAAGTTATAATTTATATTAAACAGTTTTGCAGAAATCTACAATGTTTATAATATTAATAAAAAAATTTAAATTACATGAGTGAAGATGTTCATTATTTACATTTTTACTTATGAATAATTTATATTAATATCGATGCATGTGATTTGTCAAATTAGAAATCTCGTAGTCAAAAAATTGCTCCATATAATGAATAAGTAGAAATACACTTTAATGAATACTATTTTGATGAAATTTTCCAAACTAGGTGATGAGGTGGCCAGTAGGTCGATCATTGTGATTAACAATTGCAAATAGAAATTGAAGCACCAGCTGTAGGTCGATTAAAATTCTAACAAATAATTGGTATTATCGTTATCTATAGTCTTTTTTCCATTTATTAGAAACTTAGTTTTTGTTTGATTATATTATTATACAACATTTGTTGAAGGTTCACGACGCTGTCTTAAAATAAGGACAATACATATATAGTATCATATAATTACTAAGCAAATGATTAACTCAGGTCTAAAGAAAATGCGGAACTTTTTATTCGCAGATTTTTTTAGCATTACAGACATTTTTGTTCACGCAGGCCCGAACTGAGGCGGAGGTGAAGGCGTTCTTCCTTCAGCAAAGCATGGAATGCACTAAAGATCATCCGGTAACGGCTGAGGAGATCGACATGCTCAACAAACACCAAGTTCCAGACAGCAAGAATGCTAAATGCCTATTAGCGTGCGTTTTCAAAAGGACATCGTGGGTAAGACAATTCGTTCCTATGCGAAATTCGCTTACTTCAATGGTGAAATGAAAAGTAAATTTGCAGATTTGTGTTATTGTCATAAAAATGATGGCTCCTGTTTTTGCGTGAAAATAGACTCACGCAAAAACGGGTCATCAATATTTTTATGTTCGTAAAGTTTTTGAAAGTAAGACTGGGAATACACTTGTTACATTAGTAATTTTTTTAAATTTGTAATTATGATCAAAAATCTTAAATATTGAAAGCCGTAATTGTGTACGTTTGCCCTTTCTACGCATTAGATATAAATAATTCAAAATCAAAGTTTTACGAAGTCGAATAAAACTCATCTTGGTGTATTTCACATATACATAAATCGCAATGCAATCAGTTATAACAATGACAACATGTCGCCTGCCAGAATCCTGATCAAATCAACAACCACTCTAAAGTTGAACGTTATTTACATCCTACTCTAGGCGTAGTTTAAGTTAGATTCAATGACAAAACATTTACGTACATTTTAGATGGACGAAAAGGGAATGTTCGTTGAGGAAAACGCCTACAAAATGTCGAAAGAGAAGCACCCGGACGATGCGGCTAAACTAGAAAACGCAAAGAAATTGTTCGACATATGCAAGAAAGGTCATAAACGCCACATTATTTCTCTCCTTCGTATTAATATAGAACTAATTCTCATATGATATTGATATTTACAGTAAACGATGAGACGTTTAGCGATGGTGAAGAAGCTTGCGAAAGAGCTGTAAAACTAACTAAATGCCTAACCGAAAACGCCCCCAAAGTAAGTTTTTTTCATATCAGAACTTGAAACCCGTTTTAAGCCGTGCATAAACATTAACATTACTTTATACCAAAATAAAAGAAATATATCTACGCTAGAGCAACATCTCTTCGTTATACGACTCTTGCACAATTAGGCTCATTCAGGGTTATACCCTAAACAAGCCTAAATAAGCAATTTCTTTACGCTAGTAGAGCCACGTAGCTGCTCCCGCTGCTGTACTGGCCGGCTCGGACCGGATAAGTAAAAAAAATTGACGTAAAATGGAAGTGTATTTGCTTTCACGTTACGTCCGGTAAGTGAGGTGGCCGGTGGCCCATCCCCCTCCCTCCCTCTTTCAAAAACGTCCCCCTTAACGGCTGACCATGCATTTGCAAGTTCTGTAATGTTGCAAATGTCCATGGGTGGCGGTAAATGTTTACCAACAGGTGAGCCGCTTGCTCGTTTGTCAGCCTGCTCTAAAAAAAAAGTACCTTTATAAAATAGCTTTTCTTTCTTTAAAACATTTTTGTGAAGTAATCAAAGGCCCATTCAGCATCATGATAATAACGATTTTGTTCATGATTATCATTTAATTTTTTAAGAGAAAAATGTTAGGACCCGCAATAACAGTCTTCTCTTAAAAAATTAAATAAAAACCAGTAACGAATTACAATATAAACTAACACTTTCTATTTGAATCATAGGGTGTAAGAAAGCGTCGCACCAAGTCGTTCTCATGTATAAATGAGTTGACTTATCGGATCAATGCCACACAAAAAACGCGTTGTGTTTATGGTCCACGTTTCCATTTTAAGTGATGAGTAGTAGGGTAGCCGGGTTTATCCTCTTTAAAGTTGGCAACGCAACAGAGACTGACTGACATGGTATATATTTCCTTACATCTTATAACAGATTAGGTAATCGGATGCCCATCTCTGGTGTTACAATTGTTTTGACAGGAAAACTGCTGTCTGGTCTGACATATTCATACATTAAAAAGCTTGTTTATTTAAAATATTTTATATATTACGTTACGTTACAAAAGCATGCATAATTGCAAATTACAAATTGTATTAAGGATCTATAAAATCCAATGAACCCTTATATACTCAGGAATTAATGAATTGCTTC
This sequence comes from Eurytides lysithous rurik, assembly GCA_018247575.1. Lineage (NCBI taxonomy): Eukaryota > Metazoa > Arthropoda > Insecta > Lepidoptera > Papilionidae > Eurytides > Eurytides lysithous. The sequence continues at coordinate 4,820 of DWHO01000754.1, forward strand.
TTTGCTGAGAATTATAAAGCTATTAGAAAAAAATGCCACATCCACAAAACTAACAAGCGAAAACTCCATTTTTCGCCATCGTTAACATAACAGGTCCATTCACAAAACAGTCCCTTCAGTATCAACTTAATTAGTACCTTTGAAGTTGATTCTTCGTAAATTTCATTTCATAAAAGTGTTTTAAGGAATCCTTAGTGCTGTTGTCAAACCCTCTATAGAAATTGGTTTCAATTTTTAACCATATTGTTTTTTTACAGCTTGGGTTTGTATTGGAATAGCTTGGATTTGTACATTCAGAGATTAAGTTTATCAAGAATTAAACACCTGTCCAATCAATAATCTTGTTTTTATTTTGTAACAAACAACTTACATGTGTGTAGTTATACAAATTCGTAATACAAAATAAGTCTAAGTATGTGTGGTTACAATTATTACATTAACACGACAAAAATTATTATGCAATGATCCTTAAATTAATTCCTATCTTTATAATTATATATATACATGCGTAAAGGATACTTTAATTTTACACACTGTTATATTTTATTTTGTTTTTTGCTATATTTTATTTAGTGCTTTATAAAAATCAGCAAATTATTTGAGTGGATCTTTGAATAAAAAAACCAAAAAATTAACATAAACAAAAATAATGCACACTTGTGTACACAATATTAGTATAGATATACTAAAAATTATTAACATATTAGGCCATTCCTTTCTCATAACTAAATAAAAAAAAATCCCTTTACAACCTAACCAATAACAGGATCAATAGATGAACATGTAACCTTTGAGTGTTGTGGTTAATATAATTATTTCATTTTTAAATCTTAACATATATAGACATGACATTAATTGCTGTGCAAAGAACTGAAGTAATACCATAGACAATGAAGTAACTTATTCATACTACAGAACCAAAGAATAGTTCATCACTGACTTATATTTTAGTCTTCGAATACTTAAACATCCATTGTTCAAAGTTTTCATCCAAGAAATATGTTTAGTACTTTAATATACAAATATAATAACTATATACAAATATAACACACTAAGAAGTATTATGTTTTTTAGACTAAATATATTGAAGATGCAATTTGACACATGACATGTAAAAAAAACAATATCCTGGTTATTGAACAGGTCTATAAAATATAGCTTACTTCTTTAACATTGATAGAGAACTTTAAAATCAGATTCAATATAATTTACTTCTTTCATCAAATCTAATTAAAAAATGTTATATCAAAGACATTTTTTTACTTATTAATAAATGATTAAATATCATATACAACTATTTCCAATTTCTCTTCAATTTAAATATTATGCTGCTGTTCTTTGCTTTGTGGCTTATACTGCTCATGAGAAAATTGTTGGTGAAATATTTGCAAACAGTCTGAAGAAACTTAGACTATCTCACTATTGCCAGTGAATGGTAGTTACTTAAAAAAGCAGCTGTCATACAAAATCACTAAGAGAGCTAAGTACAAAAATGATTACACTTACTTTCTTTTTGGAATTGATATGACAGATGTTACCACATAAATCTATGTATAATAAAATTTATAAGGGACATGATTCACAAGGATAATGCACTTTTGAAAGTATTGGCCAATCATACGGAAAATTATGATAAGGTATAAAAAGATAAAAATTCACATGACATAATTTTTACTCGGCATTGGGTATGACTAAGTGTATTGATTACATTTAATACAAAATTATTACTAAAAAGCAATATAAAATAAAATTGGTTCAAGGACCAATTTTATTTTATATTGCTATGGACAAAAGGGATATTATAAAAAATATTTTTGCAGCGATATGTTATAAGTAGCAATAGTGGTATATAAAACATTATATAGTAAATAGCGATTTTTTTTTTATCAACTAATTAAGAGTAAATGTAATAAAATTGGCACAATTAAATTTATATAAGAGATATTTGTCTTTTTTGTTTGTCGTAAATACAACATTTTTTGAAGCATAATACATATAAGAGTTATAATAGGTGTTGGTGAAAAATATTTGAACTTACTTTCTTATTATAGAATACATCATCAAACATAAGTCTTATGAATTTAACATCTAATTCATGCTATTGTAACATCATGCAAGATCTTAAGCAAAATATTATTGCAGCATTAAAATAACATATAGGGAAGAAAAAAGCTAGATAATACATAAAAAAGAAAGTATAATGAAGGTGAGCTAGACCAGATAATATTACGCATTTGGTTGTAATGATAAATACATTCATTATTATTTAAGACCATAAACTCAATTCTGAATTTAAGCAATATTCTCCAATATAAGACTGTGTAATTATAATACATTAACCAAAATATTTTCAATAGAGTGAGCAACAGAAAATGACACGTAGCATTACTCAATAACCATTATGCAACAGCAACCTGTTTGTTGAATGAAAATACAGTCAAAACACTAGAAATTTCTCTTGTAATAGACTACTTGATCAGCAGACTATACTTCCAGTATTGGGTAATTATCCTACTATTTTCTGCTCAGGTTAATGTAAAATATTTTTTGAGTTTTTAAGTTAAAGATGCATCTATGCATTGATATAAGTCTTATTGACATTAATTATCAATTTTTGGGTAACAAACATACAGACCCCATTTCATGTTCTACAATTATATGTACATATAATTAAGATGAATTAGTTTTTAATTTTTATACAACATTTCCTATATTTCGTGTAATAAAAAGTTTTGCAATACAAAATATATTTTGGTCAATGTCAACAGATAAAGTTAATACATATATAGATCAAAAGAAATCAAAAAAGTTATAGTTTTGATACATGCATCAAATATTTTGATTTTAGATAGGTAATAAAGTGCTAGGGGAAGTACAAAAAAATGGTACATACATAAAAGTAAATGTATGAGTGCATGGTAAACTTTCAACATAAAACATTTATTCGAGAAGTACTAGCTGACCTTCGGAGAGGATCTTCTCCCTCTGATGTTAAATGCTGTCATAGCTGTTCGGATCGGGGGACGTTACTGGTCCTGCGCCTCTTACGGGTAGCTTAAAACCATTTATCGCAAACGCCCATCCATCCTATAATTATCATAATAAGATGATATATGAACTCATATAACTACAAAATATTTTGCACAATTAAAAAGTCAATTTATTCAAGTTCCACTACGAATTTCTATAGTCTTGATAATTTTTACAAGTTTTTTTGTAGAACCTATCAATGATAATATAATGTCCTCCCTACCAAATCCGGCCATGGCGACCGATCTACAAGAGATCAGCCAACCACTGAGGATATATTATAGTGCACAAGCGTTTGCAAAGACTCACTCTTCCTTTACTCTCATAGCCCGATGGGACGGATAACCGACACGACCGGAGAGAGATCAGCCGCAGAGGCGGTAACATTTAACCAACCTCTTAATAACGACTTCTCCAAGCCACCGCTAGATGGCGTCGATAATCAGCCGGGACCGACTTTTTACATGCTCATCTGACGCATGGATCATCTTCCTTTTCGGGCAATCGGGTGATCAGCCCATAATGCCCTATCCAAACTAAGACAAACAACACAGTAATTACCCTCCGCGGGATTCGAACCCACTACCTGCGATTTGTTAAGCGCGGGCCTATACCAATAAGCCACATAGGCAGTTCCTAACCTATCAATGGTAAGAAAAGTTTAAGTCGACAACCTGCCTATTTTTACATTTATAACCCTTAAGTAAGAAAAATCTTACATATATTGCAATCTTTACACATAATTTTCCCATGCTTTGTTTATATTTGTTTTTTTTTTAATAATTTATTAAATTCAATCACAACTCTAGAAATGTTTAAATGTTTTTTACAAATTTAACAGACTATGAGATTTCCAATAAGATATTTAACCATTTTCTGAAAGAATGAAGTTAATTTTTTTTTTAAACAAGCATTTAAATCGCATAATGTGGTGTTTCTATTCTGCAAAATATTTTTAACATGTGTCAATTATAATATGATAACAGTGACAGTGGTATATACATAATTCATTTTTTATTTTAACTATATTAGACAAACAAAGGATATTGTATTACTTAGGAGGCCATGCTTCAGTTAGTCATTAATTATGTTAAAAAATTTTCATTAAACATTTAAAAAAAATTATCTCAACTTATTTTTTTTAAATGTTTAAATAAGAAGATTCCATTTTCTATTTTATAATAAACTTTGTAATTTTTTCTACTATTGTCATTGAAGAGTACTATGAGACTTTTTACTTACTCTAACAAGATTTGGCAAATCTGTCCAGAATCCCAAATTTGGTATTACTTCTATTCCCGTTGCACCCATTAGGAATTTCTTAGTGCAAATTCCTAGGATGAGATAGAATACCACACATGAGAAGAAAATGATCAATAGTGTTGAACCTAATGATCGACCAGGTTCCTCAATTTGTCTCAAACAAGCATATCTTGAGTAAAATGATAATACCTGAAAAGAATATATCGTTTTAATACAGATAATATGCTTATCATAAAGTCTGTGTCAATACTTAGTTGACTTAGAATCAGTTTAAGTTAAAGAAATTTTTTTCAAAAAAATTAAGATAATAAATGTCTTTTTCAATCAATATTAACACTATCAACTCTTTTGTTTAATCTTATAATGCGTAAAACAAAGAATAGGAATCAAGGGGATACTTACAACTTTATTTGGTGTTACAGTAGAATATACATATAACTGACCATCTACCTGGGCACAAACAAGTAGAACCACAGTTGACCTGTAATAACAGAAAACATTATCAATAACCTTCATGCAGTGCACAATGGACTATAATACAAAACATTATATAACTTTTACATCACTATTAAAACTATTCCTTCCACATTAACATCAAAGTGGTTATGTTAAATGTTGTCACATAATCAGAATTGATACAGAATTATCATAACTAGTTATGCAACTGTAATTTTGTCAAATAATCTAACAATACAGTTTTTCCCATTGAAATAAAGTTTAAATTACTTTCATTTTGTGTAAGCAAATAATTGATTCTTTTATTATTTTACATGTAAAACTATTTTTACATATAAATTTACATCCCACTTTCTCAAAAATAAACTGTTTATTATTACGTGATTTATACAAAAAAGAAATATTCGTTCGCTTTTGCAAGTTTCCTGGTTGCTACCAATTGAATACTATATATGTAAAGTTAAGACAAAAGCAAGGCACTTAAGTAAAATTTAAGAAACAGTAAGGTTTTAGATTTTGATACGGGTCACGATTTTCATTAGGGTCCACGAGTACGTGTCCCATACACGTCAGCCGTCTTCTCTATCAACATTTTAATTAGTTAATAAATGACAGCAAGCCTCGTAACCGCTACGCTTACTTAGCACGGCGTGCAAGCGCCAGCGGATTGGAACTGAGTTTAACGCTGTTCTTAAATTTTATGAAATAATCTATTTTTTGCAGAACCAAAATAAATTGTGTGAAATTTATTCCTGTGTTTTTTTACTAAGAGGATCCTTAAATCTTTTTAGATTTTCTTAGATTCTCTAGAGTTCTATGGACTGAAAAAGGTTAGAACATGTTGGTCTAATATAAAAATGTTATCTATAAGTTTTACATTATTTTAAAATACAACAAATAAATTAAAGAATTCAAAATGTAGGCAAGAATATAATTTTACTTCACTTAACACATGGATATAATATTAAATGAACTTACGAAGGGCCATTATGGTAGATAATTGATTGACCATCAGCAGTAAATTCAGTATTGTTTGAAGTTCCCATGAATTCATAAATCTTACTATCAATTTTAAAAGTCTCTTCAGTGGTATTTACTTTATTCAGAGTTCTTACATATCGGCACAACTGCAATGGGTATTAATTAATATTAAAACATTCAAAATTTTTTAGCTTTCCTGTAAAATAAATATATCCAAAAAAATATACAAAGGCGTGATCATATGACTAGCAAACTTTAAAGCTCTAGGTACTTTGTTTAATATGAAAAATGATTTACTTGTAGTTAATAGATATCACAATTATATCAAACTAATCTAATGTACTGTATAACCATTTACCAGATAATTTAAAAGAACTTAATGTAATTAGTTTTAAAAAGAATTTGTATAAGTTGTTAGTTAATAAGTGTTTTTAATACATTGGACGAGTTTCTAAATGAGAAATTAATTAATTGATTGACTGACTTTAATACGAATTTCATCATACATATTTTATTAAATAATCATAAATGTATCGTTCACGTTTATATTCAATTTTTGTGTGTTGTTCGAGTATTTAGGCATCTATTTTTTTTCCATTTTTTACTACATTTTAATTGTAAAGATTGTTAAATGTGTGTGCGTCATTAGAATATTGTACGCCAAAAAGGCAAGTTATAGTGAAAAGTATTGTTTAACACCATCTTTTATGTAACCTATAACTGGACAATAAATAAATGATTGATTGATGTATAGGAGGTTTAAAATACTAGAGATCGATTAATCTATGTTAAGGTCTATCTAAATTGTTTGAATTGTAAAATAAATTGTTCTAAAGATTAAAAAGAATCTTCATATATCACAGTTTGACCGCCTTTAGTATATGTTATGTCAGGTCTTAAAGAAGTCTTAATTATATTACTTTGTGCATTTTTGAAGAATAGTTGTACCATTCCTTATACTATTCGAACTGAAGAGGTGTTAAAGTTTATTTGGGATAGTGACAAAATACGTCACACACATTATAATAATTAGAATTGTTGATTCTGGAAGAACCTATTAATAGAATAACCGTGTCTTTACGCGATATCTATACCGAACTTATGTAGAACTGAAGATATTTGTTCTTAAATATAATAACAAATAAGAAACAAGAAGTAGGCCTCAATGACCCTACTTGACAAGCGAAAGTCTTATTTCTAACCTTTTTGTTAGTAGGTCATCGCAGAGGCTAACTGGTGGAATCTCCAGATGAATTAGTCCGATTTAAACTAAAACTGACGCTAAACTGCGTAGTTCTAAAACAGCATTGAATGAATAATCTGTATATGAGATAGCACCTAAATTATTTGTAAATATATTATTCACTCGATCTTGACCATATAGTAGTAATTCTCATGATATTTGTCCTTAGAGACATTTAAAAAAGTAGCATGCGAATAACTACTCTTCCTTACAAAGAGTCGTCCAACTAAGTGTCCTTACTAAGTGACTCTTTGTAAGGAAGTACATTTGACGGAAAAATAGACGAAGCAAAGGAGTTCACTGTGACAAAAGGGTAAGAAGAACATAAAAAGAACGATTATGTAAAATTCAAAGATTTTTACCATCAGACGCACAACTAACTTGTATCGTCTAGCACTTTATTTCCTCAGCTTTTAAAAGTCATTGCAAGCCACTTAATTTTACCATGGTATATTTATCTGAACTTTAAAAACTTCTTTATTTTTGTCCATGACACAGTTCTTTTACCTCTTTTGTTATATTGGCACACTCAGACTTTTTAAGCAAAATGGTAAATTATATTTAATAAAAAATTCAAGCATTAGTTCACTCTCTTCGTCGTCTCTAATCCAAAATTCTTTATATTCCTTGTATGTCAGAACCAGTACAAGAGTTTAACTCACTCGTATAGATGCTACATACCGCGCTGACACGCATTCTCGAGCTCAAAGATTTCCGCAAATTGCTAAATACGCTATCCACCTACGTCGGAAGCGACCAGGTCGGCACAGTTCCACCTCTTCGGACGTTACCTTTTGATTACCTTGACACCAGTGTGATATTTAGAACGACTAGTCCGACAATTTACTCGGAGCGGCAGAATCACTTTTTTCATCCTTGATTCAAATTAAACTAATTATTAAAATTTATAGAATAGGGTCCGACTACGTCTTTGCCTTTACGGTTATAGAGAAGATGACGATAGGGCGTAATTCCAAAAATACAAATAAAAATATACAGATCTAGTGTTTAACTGTTACAGGTAATATCATTGTTGTGTGTTGTTTTTCGTACCTTCCTCCCTTCTCTACAACCAAAGCAATGTTACGCTGATAATTTGGTCATATCAACAGAAAGTTTTGGGAGTTCTGGCAGAGCTCTCTGTTAAGTCATCTGTTTTGAATGAAATAAAAAAATTTAAATTTCTTCCTTTTACATATTCCTCATCCACTTTTTTTTTGTTACATAAATTCGCTCATTTTCCGTGATATGCTATTTCTCTTTCCCGGAATGTTTTTTATCTCTATTATCAAACTAATCTTAAAACGTTTCTGCAATGTAGCCATATTGTAAGTAGTAGCTACTCTATGGTAGAGGAATCAACATCATCAATATTTTTCTTTCAACAATAAAAATTATTAAAAACAAATGTTTAAGGCCTAAAATCCAAAACAATTAATAGGATAATCGTATGTATAGCACACGTTCGAAACTCGTTTAATTACTTACACAACATTTTTCACATACTATATTACAACGTAAAGAATACGTTTAGTAAATATCATAAAACCTCTACTCACATACATTCGTTATCGCCAGCTATACGGATGACTGACTGACTTGAACTAATCGCTGAAAAATGGCGAGAAAAATATTAATGTACTCAATATTAAAACAATCGCGGTGTCTTTACACAAAGCGTTTCAGTAATACATATACGTAACGTATTAATTTGAAAATCGTGGAAACGTTTTGTGTTGCTATATAAAACAAACGATCAATTATAATTAAATAATATAAACTCTTGGGAAAAGTTAAACTTGAACACTAAGCCAAACAACACTTCATGTGTATTCAAATTCGCGATGTATTACTTTTTTGGTCACAGCGCTATCGGCACCAACCTTATATGGTAAATATGAAGTTCGCCAAGTTTTATTTTTTTTCCCATTTTATTTTCTATATACACACACATATTCACTACCAATCCTTTGATTGACGGCATTGTTGTATATACTATACTTGTTTTCCCTTTATATTTAATTTCATAAGATGAATTGTTTTTTATCATGTGTTTGGTAAGAATTAACTATTAACACTCTTTTCTCTCACTTACATTCTTCTTCTGCTCCTGTTTATTTATATTCTCATTTTCAATTTCTCTGTACCACCAATTACAAGAACCTACGTTCGACTCATACTCATACTCCATGTTCTTCTCTGTTCCCCTCATCGCTCAACATTCATCTTTCTTTATTCAGGCTATTCTTTTGTGGAATTCGCTGCCTCTCTAAATTAGAATGGCAGAGAGTCACAGTGCATTTAAAATTAAAGCTCGTCAGTATCGGCTATATAGATATCTAAATGAACCTATCGTCAAATTTTTAAATTATTTATGTCTGTATATCTATGCATGTATGTATGTATATGTATAATGTATGTATATTTATATGTGTAATTTTGTATGCTTTTTTATCAATGAAAAATGCAAAATTTGCTTATTTATCAAGGTCTTTTTATTTCTATTTGTCCACCTACCTAATCCTCTCTGTATCATCTAAAGGTGGCGTGCGTGGTTGACTGGCAGATAATGCCATTGGCATTAAGTCCGCCTTTGTGTAACGTTGCAGATGCCCGTGGCAAACGACCGGCGCTACGCCGTATTGCAGCGCGTAACTAGGAGTCGCGCCATAAAGCTGCTACTTCCGCTGCCACCACCACCGTCTGCAAGGAAACTAGCCCGTCCCCAGAAGGACGTCGCTCCTCCTTCCTCTCCACAAACAAAGGTCCGAAGCGCCCACACCCACCTCGGCAGGGCCCATACAGTCAGCGGGCGCCTCTACCAATCGCTTGTGACCGGCTAACGAGCCAATAGCTCGGGGCCAGGTAGCAAAGAGAAAGGAAAAAGGGGGGGGAGAGGAGGTCGAAGAAAGGGAAGGGGATGCAGGGTGATGCAGTAGCTACTCCTGCCCCCACGGAATGGGAAGGGCAGGGATGTCCGCAGCCGCCGCGGGAGAGTATCGCAGTCCCAAATGCGGCACCAATCCCCCAGCCGCAGCATCAACCGCCCCCCACAACCCTTCAGCCTGAGCAACACGCTAACTCTACCACCACCACCACCGCCACTTGGCCGGTGAACACCGAAAAACTGGGTATTGCTAAAACAATACGCCAGCTATTTCAGGTACTGATGGACATCCTCGAGAATGTCCTCATCTCCATCTCAGACACATCGTTGGTGCTTGCGAACCCCATCCGAAACCTCATCGCGGTACGCAAGATGACTCCCACTGTGGGTTAGTGGCCCATCTAGCTGGTCGTTTAGACGACTACGCTACCAAGGGATTCCTCATTGGCGATTCCATCTCCATCGTCTGACTGTAGGTGCGTCCTGAAGAACGCCCTATGAAGGATGCTCCGGTTAGGAACAACGGCCCCCTTATAGGGAGCGGCTGGTAATCGACATGCTAGCCACTTTAGTTTTAAATACAGTTTTAAATTAACTACACTTGAAGGCCACTTTCTATGATCTATAGTTTATGCTTAACGTTTAATTATCAGTGCGAAGTTTTTACCGATAGCATAAATTACCTTTTTATTATGGTAAGTTGTGTACCAGCCATTGGGAAACAACGCTAAATTTGCAGTAATTTATTCAGCCTTGAAAAAGTCTGCGTTGTTATGAAATGGAATTATTCACAGAAAAATTATTCCGCTTTTTTGCTGTACGCATTATGATAATGAGACAAAACTTAAGTGCGGATGCGGTGAATATCGACAACAAGATTCCCTTGTGACGACCAGCTAAACGCCTGGTTGTTTGACACTTAAAATTGATTTGTGGATTGTAGTCAACTAACCTTACCACGTTTTTCGAAATGATATTCATTCAATACTTTACGCCTGTATTGGACAAGCAAATTGGTTCTCATTTTTTAAACTTAATTTGAATATTGGCAAATCGTTTCGTAAGCATCTCTACCGACAGCAGAGTTGACCCCAATATAGACTTCAAATGATCTATAAACCTCGGATCGATATGGAATTTAGTACTTAATTGTCAATATACTGTCGAAATCTAAATCGGAGAAAAGTTTCGAACGTGTTACGGTTTTTAAATAGCCTAGCTCCTAATTTAAGTATACGATCAAAGTTCTGGTAATACACTAGATTTGATAGATCTTTTAGGTTAAATACATTTTTATTTTTATAAAAAGCTCAAAAAACTGGACACAGAAGAAACTGGTCAAAATTAAAAAAAAGAGGGATTTGATCGATATTGAGCAATAAAGAAATTATGTTTCAAACTTCCAAACGAAAATAAAATTTATCTACGATTTAAAAGTGCATAAAATTTTATTTGTAAAAATATGCACTACATATGTACCAAATGTCGGGAGAACTTCCCTACTGTGTAGGAATACCAAACATACGATGACAGCAGCGCGAGTGATTTATGTATACGATGTAAAAGTAATAAATCATTGGCACTTGTGCATGTCGAATCTGAAATACTTGAAGTTCAGTGTAGATAAATAAATAGTCCACATATTTTCTTCACCATATCACAAAAGTACTGGTTGCAATTTTCGCGCACTATATATTTATGAGGCGAAAATAATGAAACGATCTTGTCTTATGGCTATGTTTTGTGTTTTAAAGTAATCCAGAAATCTTTAATGGATATATATTTTGTAAAGTTTTTTTTTTATTACTATCAACATAACTATTTTGATTTAGTCTCACATGGAAAGGTCACGAAGCAATCGTGCCAGTCTCAAGGATGTGTTCCTGAAATAGTCTATAAGAAACACCGTTATGCTTTTTGTCACGCATCGTTGACAATGTTACTCAATCTGACTGTTTATTTGCTATCTATAGGTCGTATTATTCGGTTGGTTGAAGGACCCAACAGCGAATATTCACTCTCCAACGATTTTCTTTTCATTCATTATATGATTTATCTTGATTTTATTTTAGTAGTAAGTCAAAAAATATATTTTGTAAAACATTACATTACAATTCTTATATTACATTCACACACATACATATAATGGTTAACATGTAAAATTACGTTTCGATATAAAAACAAAAAAACCACCAAGCCTACCTCCATTTGCGAAGGTTTTTCGCTGCAATCTGTGACAAGCAATTCAAGTCAATCAGAAAAAAGACGTTTTTGGCAGCATGCCGAGTAACTTTATTTATTTTAACTTATCAACCGACTAGACATTCTTTATACGGCTGCAACGGGTAAAACGTAAATGTGAACTTAAAAATTGACCTAAACGTGAATGTAACCTTAGTTTTTTAGACCATAAAGTGTAACGTCATACACACACACAACCTCACAGAAAACAAGCATAGCCCACAATCCCACATCAAGCTTCTTCGGAGCAATTATTTTATGATTATATATCCGATATCGTAAATGAATGTCCTAATGACGAGTATATGGTACTAGGCGACTTCAATATAAGGGAAGCAATATGGTCTGCACGAGACACTAGTACTCAAATTAAGATGTCAATTGAAAATCCATTAGAGGACACATTGACTACTCAAATGTCATTATTTATGTCCTTTACAAACATATCTCAGTTTAACGGAATTAAAAATGTTAACGATAGAATTTTAGACCTAGTGCTTTCTAGCTTTGAGTGTCATGTGTCACGAGCCGATCCCCTAGCGCTTCCTGAAGATGTGCATCACCCAGCGTTGTCAATCGAAGTAAAGTTAGAATTTTCTCCACCAATTTTACGACCCGCTAAGCGAGTTATACGTCAATTTCACAAAGCAAATTATGACCTAATTAATATGGCACTATCCAAAATCCAATGGGAAATTGATCTTAATTCGTCTGATATAGTGCTTGCAGTTAAAAAGTTCTATGTTATTCTAAACGAAATAATTTACAATCTTGTCCCCCATAAAACAGTAATTTGTACTAACAATTTTCCTGTTTGGTATTCGCGACACTTAGTTAAGTTAGTAAAAAGAAAGATAAAGGCACATAAAAAATGGAAAATTTATGGACGGGATAGCGATTATAAGATTTTTTCTGATCTGCGAAAGGATGTAAAACTGCTTCAAACTACGTGTCGGGAAAATTTTCTTAGATGCTCTGAAAATAATATCCGTAAGAGTTCTAAAAACTTTTGGTCTTTTATTAAATCAAAAAAAGATATAAGTCTTATACCAGACACAATGTATTTCGATGACAGAACT
>DWHO01000755.1:0-17997 GCA_018247575.1 Eurytides lysithous rurik
ATTAAGATTTATAAATTTTACTCCTTAGTAGGGCAAGCCGGGCTTTTGGGCTTGTATGGTAGTACCGCCACTGACTATGATGTAATTAGGCAGCAATTTTACGCACCTTTTTTTTGTCAAAGCGACGACGCAATCCTTCAATCTATGGAAAACCTATGGGAATATTATGTAGACAAACTATTAGCATTTATAAATTCACGCAGATTGGCTTTCACGGACTCTTCTTTTATATCAATTAAGGATGCCCACGGTGATTGTTTTAGTTTTTTTTTTTCTTGCGTCGCGATGATATTATTTATTATGATTCTAATCAATGGAATGTTTGGACGCTGGTTCTATAACTTATGTCATCCCGCCGGGTTGTCCGTTGTGTTATCATCTATTGTCTTGAGCATTCGGCCCGTTGGGCGACCAGCCCTCAACACTAAACTGCCGCTTGAGGAATTTGTACGTTGGTCAAATAAGTGAATATACGTGACATATAATTATACAGCAATTATTACTATCTTCGTTGTATACAAAAAACATGCGTGAACTTATGAATTGTTTATAGTAAAAACGATAAACCAACTTCTCACAAGCAAACTTCTTTAAAAAATCAACCTAACAAATTTATATAATAAAATATTACATTTATATTATAATACTTATATAAAGACCTATATTTGCTATTGATTTTTAAGAGTTTTTTGAATTATACTAGAAGTGCAAGGTCGGAGAACAATTAAATTTTATGGAATGTTTCAGTAAACTCTTTATAAAGAAAAAATAATAAAAAGAATAAAAAAAAACCCCTAAAATCGGTCAACATACAATAAACACTGGCCAATGTTTGGCCATAACATATACATTAAAACACATATTATGCGGTTGATTAGTCTAGCGCAGAACCTTAAAACTTATCTATTTTTTTAATTCTTTTTTTTAAAAACACATATCTTTTATAACATATATGCTATAAAAGATGCCAAATCACTATTCTCAGTAATTGCTCTAGTAATATTACGCTTCCCACTGAAACATTATAATGCTTACGCATTACGCCTTTGCAGCCAAATAACTGTAAAATACCACTACTAAATTCTTTATTAGATACGATCAAAAATTGCCATTTTTGTTTTAGAGATTAATCACTACAGCTGAAGATTTATCTTTCAAGTAGTATTAATTTACTGAGAAGGGAGCATTCACGAAACTGAACTACCATTTAATCAGAGAAAAATGTTTCAGATTAAAAATGGAAATAATGAATAAATCTTCGTAATATTAACATATGTAAACTTATAAGTAATGGAGAACCTAATTATTTGAGCTGCACAATCTTTTCAAAAGATGGATCTATCGTGAGTGTACATACTTGTGCAGACAATTTCTTATCGGAATTTTAGTAAATGCTATGATTAAGACGAACGGTGCACATTGGCACAAGCGTTTTAGGGTTAGTTCTCACGTCGGTGACGCGCTAGGCCATTGAAATTGAGACGTGCAACATGTAGATGTGTAGTATATAAACCGTGGGCATTCGGGGAGGAAGCACATGCGTCTCACACATCAACTTAATTGTTTTTTTAAATTAAATAAATTAATAAAATACATCAATGAAGAACCTTATTTCATCTGTTATCGCGATTTTGGCGCTAAACGGTAAGTGTTTTTTTTTCTAGTAAAGTTCTTTTTAAAGTATATTTATTTTAATTTATTAAAAATCAGTTTTTTATTTTAGAAATATAATTTGTAAAGCGTTTTAAATAAAAATAATTGAATTGTAAGACAAAGTATACTATAATGAATTGCGTTTGAACGAATTAAAAAATATTTATACATTATACATTTTAATTTTTTTTTTGTTTTGGTTAAAGGAAATTTGATTATGAATATGGAATTTTGTCCGAATTTCATGCGAAAATGTTGTTTTTAAATCTTGAATTGACTTAGACCATTTTCAAATTAACTGAAAGTCCTATAAATGACTTAAAGCAATAAAGAACTACGAGTTTTATTTGAAACAATAACTTTAATGAAATAAATAACTTATGAACATTTAATTTTTCTAAAGTACTTTTATAAAGTAATCCATTTTTATTATTTCGAGGTTTTAAGATTCTTGAAAAACGGGATGGACGTATGATAGTAAACACGTAGTATCTTTGTTTTTCTTCCCTTATTGGTCTATTGGTTGCATATTATGGAAGTAATGTAATATTTACGTATATTTTTAATCTTCATCTTTTAGGTGAAACATCCAAAATGTTTAATTTAGTATCATCTAAAGAAGTTTTTTACAACATTGTATAAGGTTAATTTTTCAAGAATCTCATCCATTGAATTTGCAGCTAAGAGACAAATTCGCCCGCGGTATTTTTTACTTTTCTTGTTATTGATTCTTCTAGTGATTTTGGCGTATTATGTAGTTCAGAAACGCGTCAAAGAGGGCCACGCTCCATTTTCAAATTATGTTTTTATATAGTATTGTCATAATTAACACTAAATGAATTTCGTATAAAGTTGAAATTACAACTACTGTCTAAAGGTACATTTTCGATGATATTGTAGAAACTACATTAAATAAATATACTTTAAAATAATGAGGTGTGAAATAAGTGATAAACTTTTTTTTTTTTGTTTTTACTTAGACCGCTTTCATAATTATATGCACATATATATGATTAAATATTACACCTTTTTTTAAATATACGCAATTTGGTAAGGTATAAAAATATATATCATTTAAAATAAAATGAATTTATTTCTTTTTTTACGCCTTTAGAATCTAGTAGTGCATACCGAAAATACTTTTAGAATTATACTTATTATAAATTAATAAATCTACGTCATATCCTTTGTATACATTAGAATAATATTTTAAACTGTTTATATATGTTGTTATACTGTTTATATTAATATCACACTAATCAATTATAATAACGAAAATATTATTATCTCGAGATTAATGCTTGGATATAAATTTATATATAATATCTTCAAAGAACTAAATGAAATATTTTAATGTGGCAGTATGTGTTTATATTTCGTTATTACAATTGATTAGTGTAATATCTATAACTATATGACGAAATCTTCAAAAAAATTGTTTTAAAAATAATCGACTGTTCAAAGCCGCGGCTGTTTTATGCGTTCAAACGTCGAATCGCGAAAACATCCGACTAAAACAATCGGATACTTGGTTAAACAATGATCACGGCCTTAAAGCATATTTTATCGGCATTCTCTTACTTTTCAGAGTATAAATGAATTTTTGTAAGTGCTGTCTACAACCTCATTAACGTTTGTATAAAAATGTAACATAAATTAACCACATTAATAAGAAAAAACGTAAAATAGATTTGTTGTAAACAAAAAAGCAATGTTATTTGACCTTTAAGCATAAAATATATTATGAATGTACAAAAAGATCGGTAACTTATTTTTTTGATGCATGTACCTCATAATCGAGATCAAACCAATATATTTGAGAATGATTAGCACATTTAGAATACTCAATGTTAACTCTGTATTACTTAATGATAATGCCGTATCACGAATTTGCAAGTTTAACCTCAAAATGTAGGTCCGACGATTCACGCAAAGGTCGATGGTATTTGCGATTTCTATCCATGTTGCATTTATCATACACGATAATTGATGTCAGAAAATCAGGAGTATAAGCAAAATGTCACGAACTTATCTATAATAGATAATAACATTTATATACGTAAGCAAGTTTTCTTATATAAGATTTAACCAATTCATGATTTTTCTGTTCGATCTATTGATAGCAATTAGGGTAACCAAGAGATATGCTACATATTCTAGATATGCTAGTGGGCAAGTATTACATGAATAAGCTTGACCGGAAAGTCAAATATTATTGTACCAAATTGTACCAGTAGGTAACCAATTTTCTTGACATTAAAAGCTCCAAATCTTAACATTGATCCGGGAAGATAAACCACCGATAGAACAAATCAAGAATTTACCGATTTACCATTTTGTCGTTTGAGACATCTCTCTTTGACGGGGCACCACTTCCTCGTGAAATATATAAGGGACAAAAGATGAAAAACAATAGTAAAACAAAGTTGTATAAAAAAGTTAATAACAAACCAATGCCATTTTCTTAATAAACTAAAACTATTGTTATTCAGTTTAAAGTGTATACAATATAATTTAAATAAAATATAGATTACTTATGCGGTTCGAGGAGGCATCTGGGGAGCTAGATCCGACCGCAGTTCCGCCTTGCTGAAGAAGTAGTTCGTGTACACCTGAAACACAACTACCGCGAAAAGAAGGGGTTCAGAGAAGGGGTTCAAACCCTTCAACCGTGAGGCCAGGCCGCATTAAGGCTCAGCCCGGCAAATGGGTACCCCGATCTCGTAACAGGCCTAGCCGCGATACATCACATTATTTATTTTATTAACTATTTTCCGAAGATGTTCGTATATACTGACGACTCTATCCTTCCAAAATGTAGGATATGTCTAATTATCCCCAATTTACAGATATCTATCCTCATCTGAAGAATATGTATTCTACTGTCTTCTGCCTGTTTAGGAATCGTAAGGAATGTATGGATGATATAAGGATAAGGAAATTCAGTTCTTAAAATAACCTTAAATCGCCTGTAGCCAATAACTTGTGACGTTTTTTTCGTATTCAACTGTCTCATTTCACGATCATGGTGTAAACTTACTAAAGGAATAGTCGGTGAAAAATATTCAACTCACAAAATTTAGTAATCATCAGTTTGATCATTTGATATTAAAATTTATATATTGTATGTAATTTGAAGATTGGTTTGCCTTTTACTGCTTGCCTTTTTTGTGAATAATTAAGATAACGAGAAAGCAGTGACTTTCAATTTTGTAAACTTGCAGACTTCAAAAACCTGCAAGTTTCAGGATTGCACTCGACACTCAAACATGGTCTATCGCTATGCAATTATAGCCAAGTCATAGAGTTAACCGAACGATCGCGTTTAAACAAGCAGTTCAGGCTGAACCACGATTTGATATTCTGAATTTTAGATCTATACGTGAAGAGAATTTTTTTTATTCCTTTTACAACCTATTTCGAAGAGGATGAAATATGGCACAGGTATAGTTTATACAAAGGAAATTCGCGGAAATATTATTTTTTAATATTATATACATTATAACGAGCAAGCGGTTCACCTGATGGTAAGCGTCTTTAAGGGGGTACATTTTAAGAGAGGGAGGGAGGATGATCGAGGGGGTAAAGGGAGAAGGAGGAATAAGGGGAGGGAGGGGATGGGCCACCGGCCACATCACACCTCACCGGACAAAATGCGGAAGCAAAAACACTTCCACTTCACGCCAATTTTCTGTGAGGTCGTAGTACTAATCCGGTTCGAGCCGGCCCATTCAGCAGCGGGAACAGCTGCGTGGCTCTACCACCGTAAGCAAGTATAAAAAGTTCTACCAGCCTTTTCGTCAGGATTTTTAAGTTTTGCTCTTAAAAATCCCAAAAATGAATATCAATCGATCAACAATTTAGTACCAATCCAATCTACATCAGATTCCGCCGCGTAGTCATGAATTACATGAATAAATTAAGTTATACAAAGTGAATGTAGACTTAAGACTTATTTGTATAAATAAACCAATAGAAATAAAAATGTATAACCACATAGGGATCATACTCGCAACATGTGAATAAGACGTTTTTTTTATATAATATCTAGATTTAAAAGGGTCGTAGAATAATTATCCATATAGTCCTTTACTAACAAAATACGGAATAGGGATGATCGTATTGTTAATAAGTATGGGAGGGAAGACTTGCTTTTGCTTAAAATTTTATTTTTATTAAACGGCATTCAGAAAAATAATGTACAAATAGAAAATGACCCCCATTTCTTATGAATTACAATTTTTTAATTATTTATTATTAATTGATTCAATTAAATTTGTCTTCGACTTTGATTCATATTATCAACTTGTGAGACAGTGGAGCAAGTCACTGGTCACCAAACGAAACAGAATTATAAACACTTATGTTTAACGAATGTCTTCTGTGATTGTTATACTTCTCAGGGCTTTGTGTGACTTATTTACTGTAACAACAGTTGAAGATTTCCTCACGTTGCCCAATATAACAAAATTATATAGGTTATGGACCATATGGGTAAATGTCGGTCTGTAACTTTGGCCCGAATTAAAACAGCACATTTTCCGACGCTAAGTAAATTGTCAGTTTGCTTGTTTACAAATGAGCATGATCAATAGTTAACGACCACATAAATGCGTTCACCGCAACATGCCGCGTGCAAATAACCATCATTGCGAATGATGCACAGTTTATTGATACTTAGGCACAATGTGCCAGTGGCGTCACGCACACAAAACGTTTTCTAAACGGCTGTTAAGAGCTACTATTAAAAACCATTAGAATATTAAAAATATGAGTACAAAAAATATTTTTACAGTGAGACAATAAAGCATAAATTTCGAATCTCATTTTTACCAGTTCAACTTTTTCATTGACAGTCTAGGCGCTTAGAATCATTGATGCAACTGTCGGAATATATAATCAAAGCATAAAATATTAAACGGTTTTGCATTCATTTACATAATTCGACGGATCACAAAGCAACACGCTATTGTGATTTAAAAATTCTAGTTAACGGCTGTCAAAAGTGAATTATAGATCAGCGACGTTCGGTAAGTTTATTGGCGCGCTTGTAGCGTCTAATAAGATCATTCGGAAACACGACACGTACCCATTGTCGTTGGTACGAGAACAAATTGCGGTCAGCTGATTTGTCTGTTCATCGGCTAACTTAAATGGCCACTTTAACCAAATAACATGCAAATAATTATCATCAATCTAATCATAGACTCTTATTTGCGTTTAAAAAAAAATTACGATCTAAAACAATCGTTTCGCCGTGTTGTCTCGACATTGCCTTGCTCTTAAGTTATATTTTTTATGTAAACAGAAGTATTTAAAGAGATTCAATATGAACAGGAAATGTTACAGAGAGTTAATATTTTATTAAGTTGCATTATCAGAAATTCTCCGTGTTTCTAACGTTTAAAAATCATTATACATATGATGATAAAATTTGTATAAGCAAAGTGGCAGCATCGCAAGTCAGTTTTCGCGACATTAAGTTAAACCGTCACTTATGTATATGTATTTCGTATTGTAGTTTCTTTTTACACATGCAACAACTGTCAAGTATTCTTCGTCTTATTCTCTTTGTATCCCAAAGGACAATTTCTGTAGACAAGTAGTTTAAAAGAATTTATCCTCTTCTCTTTTATCCTTCATAGCATGGGTCGGCAATCTTTTCTTATATACTGGCCACAAATGATATGAGGATATTGGCGCGGGCCACATTTTATCTAATTAATAAAGTTTTTAGATACCCATATAAGGGGGATAAATAACCATATGGGTGTAAGAGCCGTACTGCAGACCACTACGGTACGGCTCTTACACTCTCTTTATGGGTCACTGGTTGCCGACCCCTGCTTTATAGTCCAGTAGTTAAAAGAATACTGCAGGACAGTTGCCATCGCGTAGTATTTTGAAGCTTATCCTAAACGATCTCTTGAAGAGATGAATGAATTATGATATAAACTTGCCTGATCAGGCGTCTTATCAAGACAGACCATTCAAATGACTTTATATGCCTGTTGGCGTTGTGCCCCTGATTAGGTGCTATTGGGGGTCTATAGTTGTGCTCCGTTTCAGCGCCACTCGTCTTCGGGTGGGGCTACCGCGCCTCGGACCAGCGGCGGTGGGCGGTGCTCCATCCGGCATGCGGTGGTCGTCAGCAATCACCGATAGCGATCGCGGCCCGACAGGCGATACCCATCTCAATCCCCGCGATGGAGCTGGTCGGCTACCAGAACCCGCTGCCCGGACCTCTGACCATCAGTAACAACGGTCACTCGGGTAAGTGTATATCGGCAGTGCAATGGGTGTATATCAGCGACAGACACACAGTGGATAATAGAAATAAAAATAAGCCTATGTGTTATAGGTTTTCGTTTTAGGCACGATTTCGTTTCCAAAAGGAGAAAAACTCCTTCATAGGCATTGGTATACGCATATTTAATAAAATTCCACGAAATATCTTAGATCGACCACTCGGCCCTTTTAAAACTAAAATTAAGAACATTTTGTTACTTAAAGCTTATTACACTGTTCAGGAGTTTTTGGTAGATCAAAATGCGTGGAACTTAATTAATTGACTCATATATGGGATAACTTTTACATTGTATTAAGGCTTAACAGACTGTAACGGTATTTTAAAAGAGCAACTGTTGAGTTTCTCGACGGCTCTTCTCAACAGAACTGCTATCCGAGCCGGTAGAAGCTTTCTCACGAACAAAATGTGAAAATGACGATTCAAAAGTGCTTGTAAAGGCCTTGAATAGATATAATTGATTTGATTTGAAGTATTGCTCGATTTATAGTGTTTATGCTTAATCCGCGATGTCTGACGGACTTTAGTCCTTTATCGTCCTTTGTACTGTTTCCAAAAAAAAAAACAGCTTTATGGTAAGATGATACAACTTGTTTATTTTGAATTTATTGTCAGGCCCTTTTCATGACAAATGCTTATAAGCTGCATTTAGACTGCCCGTAATATCCTACAGTTGAAAAACACCAATGATAGATTACTGTATAAACAATGTGTTACTAGCGTGTCTTTGATGGTAAACATATTTAATTTTATGCAATTAAATGACCAAACAATGGACTATTTTGCTGTAAACATTACTACCAGAAAATATTCTACATTCGTCCAATGAATGGTTCGAAAACAAAACGTTAACGCCCTGTTGATCATCACGATGGCTCAGCACCGACAAAATATTTACAAAAAAAAAAAATACATTTCAATCTGCGTTCCGAAATAGTATACAGGGTTAGCATTGTTTTTATTTTTATATGTAGTAGGCTGACAAACGAGCAAGCGGTTCACCTGATGGTAAGTGATAACCGCCGCCCAAGGATATTTGCAACATTACTAAACTTGTAAATGCGTTGCCAGTCTTTAACGGGGTATATTTTAAGAGAGGGAGGAAGGATGATCGAGGGGAAAGGGAGGAGGAGGAGCGGGAACAAGAGTGAGAAGGAATGAGGAGAGGGAGGGGATGGGCCACCTCACTCACCGGACGAAATGCGGAAGCAAAAACACTTTCACTTCACGCCGATTTTCTGTGAGGTCGTGGCACTAATCCGGTTCGAGCCGGCCCATTCAGCAGCGGGAATGGCTGCGTGGCTCTACCACCGTAAGACTTTCACTAAACATACCAAAAATGGCTAAAGAGATTAAGATAAATAATAGTTAAAAATTAATTTACTCTATATTTACACTTATTACCATATTTAAGTTTTAAGTACAGTCCTGTTTTGTAAGTATCCATTCCTCGAAAGTTGAATTAATTCCGTTTAAAGTTCAATAAATTTTAAAGTTCCAGTGTATTTTTTGAAATTAGTACTCTCCAAATAAAGTAAAACTGAGTTAAAAACAATCGATAAAATCCTTTTACACATATATTTTAATTCATCGCGAGTAGCAATTAAACAATAATTGACAGTTCAATGGTCAATATGGTCAATTTTTATTCTTCTATGTCGTCTCGAAGTCCATCCCATATATTACACTGGCGACTTCGCTCTTCAAACCATAATACGCTAAAAGTTGTCTGAGGTGGTACAGTTTCGCTACCAATCCAATGTAAGCAATATATAATATAAATACTAAGTAATACCGTCAATGGTATTAGTTATACTTAACTATATGCTATTGTTATACTTAATAATTATTAAATAAAGCGTATTACATAATACAAGTGTTTATGGCGGACCGAAATGTGTGAAAAGAAGTTAATAGACTCGTATTCATGATACCTATTATATTGCAACATATATTGTTTAAAACATTCTACAATAGTCTTAAAAGAGCAAGTGTTCAGTTTGTTGTCAGTTCTTGTCAACACAGTTGCATTCCAAACCGCTTATAGATTCCTCATGGACTGACAACACACTGACTTGTAAAATTTAAAAATGACACCTCCAAATGTTGTAATAGCCTTAAATTTCAATAAAAATAGATTTTGCTTTTGATTAACAACAACAAATAATTGATATGAACAACGTTTTATTGAATTTTACCTTGACTCTGACTCTTCAGAAGAGTCCTATCACTTAAAGCAAATGAGAGATATGAGGACTTTAAAAACTCTCTTCCAATGCTCTTATGCTTTTTCTACAAATCAGCTATTATGACAACAACAATAATCAGTATGTGTTTCAATTATTCTTATCCATTTTAGTTCTATTCAAACTAGACATTGCACGCATCTTAAAAAATTTCAAAAAATTGTATGTACCGTAAGATGAATCAATTGATGAGATTAAGTCAAGTAAACCTGTACAATATGTAATGTTTTCTTTTGTGTTACTAGTATTATGAATCGGATATCCAGAATCAGACCTATTCAATTTCAATTTATTATTCGATCGTTTACTGGATATTTAAAAACACGATTTTTTCCTATAAAACGTAAGAAAAGATATTTTTCAAACAAATAAATAATAAAAAAATTACCTTATAAAATAAAATAATTAAACATGGTTGATGATGACAAAAACAAAAATTTTGAAAATGATTAAACCGGAAGACATTAGGGATAAATTGACTTTTACTCGTATTATTACGTCATATTATCATATAACTTACTCATATAAAATTATGTTTATAAATTTTATCTATATGAGAATCAGTTATAATTATTTTATATAAATAAGAGAAATACGTCAAAAGCTCAGGCAATAAAAATATCACTAGGGGGGGAATATAATAAGTTGGGACGATTCATGCCTCCTTATAACATCATTCCACTCCAAGCCCATCTCCCAGACAAATGTTTCCCGTACGAACTACTGCGATATGAAGAAGTGATTGGAGAGCCGAATCTAACTGAGTCCCGCTGTGCCAAAGACGTTCTCTTTGTGGATTTATAACACCGTTGTCGCAGAATTAGGGATAACCACACAACCAGATGAGCTACAAATGATTTTACATACGCAACGGGGGCCTCCCCAAAACTATCTTGATTCTTAAGATATCGGCAAGACTGTATCAAGAAGTATATCGGCAATGCATCAATGAGTAATAATTAAACATTAATTAATTTTTATCGTCAATTAATAATACTCCATGACACAATTTACTATCGGAAAATTATGGTGATAGACAATAAGTTTTAATTTTCAGCTTTCAACTTTTGGAAAGAACCTCTCACAGTGAAGACAGCTGGAATGTGACAAAAGACACACTATGCAATGTTTGGCAAATGTAAATACTGTTTGTAAGGCGCAGAACTTAAAGCAGAACAACAAACTGAATATCCGACGCCCGAAGATCAAAACTGACTCCTATCTTAATGTAACAATACAAACATGAATATGAATGTGTAAGCTAAACAATGTTTTCCAAATTGTTATAACGTAACTTTTAAACACATCCGCCCTCCGAGTGATCGTGGGAGTAGGGCGATCAGGAACGACGTAATCACCAGAGACCTAAAAATGGAATCAATCCAGGAGTTCGCGGTCCGGTTGGCGCGTCGCATGTTCGACAGCGCCGACAACTGCCTACATCACCATCTAAGGGACCTCGCACCCCTCCACGCCCGTCCTCCTGACGGACGCCGGCTCCCGCGTAAACTTCTGCGCTTGGGACAGGCCTTCTGGGGAGCCAGACCCGACCGCGGCTCCACCGTGACGAAGTGACATGTTCACTGTATATACCTGCAATACTGCTACCGCGGTCAGCGCAGAGGTATGCCCAAAAGGGTATATCTCCTAACCGTGCGTCCTTAGCCGCACTGAGTCTCCGCCCGAGCTATGGGGACAATAAATATAGCAGTCAGTAAATATATCAATTGATTAAGAAAATTACTTAAGATCCAGTCTCCATACAAAATGGATGATGATCCTTTAAATCAGAGCTATTAAATCGTTATTCGCCAAACTTTCAAACCCGTGGAAACGCTAACCTGACCTCTTCCTATCTTATCTGAACTGACGTTGATGCTTTTGCCTATGCGGCTTTATAAAGCTTCATCGGATCGCCGAATCCGTGGAAATGCTAGTTTCTACAAATTGAATACGCTAACCTGAGTAACATTTGCCTGAGTAGTGTATATCATTCATCTCATTGGCCCAAATTCCATTGGATATACTAAGTCAAAAAATCACAGATTGTCATCTTATTACTACACTAAATTTTATTATGGCGGTCTAGTTTTTTAATTCTTTGATATAATGACTTATAGCGAATAATCGTTTCAGCATATTTCGCTCGACTAACGTGTTCTTTAAGCGACATCTATCGACGAATAGTAGAATAATTTTCTTAAACCAATTACAGCATGTGTAAAGTAGCCACTCACTGCTAGATGTCGCCACACACGTAACAATACTTTTTCGAATTTATGTTACCCTAGTACATGGCGATCGTAACTGCCTGCTCCAGATTCTCCACCAGCACGCCCACGTTCCAAACGTTCCGTAACCCATTCTAGGGCGCCATTCTACACGTTATAAGTAGATTTCTTGTAGTCACTGCGTGCCCACTCGGTTCCAACGCTATTTTTAACAATGTTTAGCCGCCTGTATCTCGTCGCATACTCTAACGCCGTTACATTTTTCGCAACGTTATTTTTGTTCCGATGGTTTTTTTTTTATTATTTTTTATACAGGCGATAGAGATTGTAAAGGTATTGTTAACAAAACTACCTACATTGTTTGTTTTCATTTTATTAAATTTCTATCTCAAAGTACTGCATCGGAGTTATTTTGTAAAACTGTTAAAAGAAAATTTAGATAGAACATTTGGTAAAATTTTATTTTAAAATTAAACAATTTAGTTAACATATGTTATTTTATCAACTGTTATCGAACCAATCATATTCCCAACGACACAATTAATAAAAAAAAAAGATTTATAGTGAGTCTTGATGGAAAAATAGCAAGATCCAAAGAACGCTCCATTATTTTCCATTAAATCTAGCAAGCAAAATAAAGGCAATATTGAGATAATCATAAATTGATAAAATATTCTAACGTTTATTTAGCATTAGCAGTGCTTACTGCTAATTAATAACTGCAGATGCATTAAAAAATTACAAATTATTCATGTTTTTATAATTTTTTGCTGTCATTGCAGAGAATAATAAAATTCAAGTATTTCTCCAAACTTATAACACAAACATAGGCTGTGCCGACAGATACGAAGATAACACAGACAACTTCTAGCAAGTGGACTATTTCTAGCGACTTACTCATAAAACTATTTCTGTTCCCCCAATACCTTGAACCGCTCATCAAGTACATGCGACCTTATTTCTGATTTAACGTGAGGTAGACTAACTTTCGGAAAAGACAAAGAAATCAATTTCTTCCAATAAATTTCTTTTATTTTTATTAATGGCGTAATCACACATCGTTAAGTAAAAAAATAAATAAAGCATATCGCTTTTGTGCAGGATAAGACACACATTTCCATGTGTATTTAACTTTGAACTCAAAAAAAAAACACCAGTAATGCGACCATTGCAATGGTTATTATAGAAAATCGCAGTGATATCGATTCTACAAATATGATAAATTATTCGACTAGCATGGTTCTTTAAATTTGAATATGATTAAAAGAGATTATATAAAAATATATAAATATATGAAAATAAAATAGTTCGACATTGTTTTTTAAATGCAGAGTCACGACCGACGAGAACGACCTGCTTAAAAATAACTCGAAAATTGCAACGCAAGCAATTCAATGCGGTTTGAATGACGTCATGCGCATTCGGTGCAAAGTGCATGTATGCACCTTCATCTCTTTGCGTTTATGCCGCCCTGGTGATCGTTCCTTTTGCAAACGTCACCAAAGGGGCCCTATCCCCTTTGAGCACCCTTCTCTGGGTCATTGCTTTATACGGTCACCGACCAGCCTTCGTGACTATCGCAATGTGAATGTTATTCCTAATTTAGTTTTGCCATAGGTTTGTTCAAGATCACAAAAGTATAATACTTTTTGTTTGTAAAAAAAAATTAAAATCATTAACCTAAATTAATGATAACTTAATGGGATATGAAATAAAATAATTAATTTCGTTTTTTACTTAAATGTCACATAAATTTGATAGCCATAGACTGAAACCATCATGTTTGTTGTTTGAACAATATTGAACTTGTTTATAGTTTCAAAAAAATATTTTATACTACTCTTTATTTAATAAATTGTACAATCATGGTCGACGAATCATTTAATTCTCTTTATGTTTTCTTGTACATTAAAAATGAATGTGAGCAAAATTTATCCAAAAATTTTAGATTTTTAGTATCTATCTAAATATATATTTAATTTTAATACAACAAAACATAACCATTAAGAGGTAAAACAAAAAATCTAATAAACAATGCTTTCATATCATTTATTTTCCAATCCACCCACCCGGCTTTTTCCGAAGATTTTGCATAGAACGCTTGTCTTACCAGGAACTTGTAGGACAAGGAATACAGAATGCAAGAGTGGTATGATGCAGTTTTGTGCACACAAATGCAAATGCTTTACACGAACGCAATGCCACACATATCATTACTTTAGTGACGTAAAAATATCGAACCGCTTCTGTTGTATGTATTAAATGAGTGAACACGTGATCATTTGGGCGTCGTTTTGTTTATTTATCCTTTTAATCAAAAGTATAACTGTATTGAGAGCCAAGTTATTTTTAATAAATTTATTATAAACTCGTGAATATATATGTACTTTGTTTTAATAAATAATAATATATATACCAATGAAATTATTTCAAGTTTTATGTCAGTTCTTATTATGCTCGCGATTAATATGTGTATGTTTCATGAACACAAGATGTTGGCATTGATACAAATATTCACCTCAAGAAATACGTATATAGAAACAAATTACGACGTTTTTCCAAATCAAAATGTGTATTGTGTGGTTGTTATAACTTGAGTTTGAAGAATTTTATTATAAATATTAATTATTTCCGTAGATTTTTTAAACCAGTGCCTTAGTTTAAGTTAATTGTAATGTAGAACTTTATCATTTAGCATGACAGGGTAAATAGATATTTAAATCTATTTAGAAAAGTGCAATTATATTTTCTTTGTTACGTCATTAATTTTAAAGTTACCTAAATTAGTTTTACCTATTTAAATAGAATTTGTCGACATCTTGTTCAGCTTTATAAGGTTAAATCTAAAAAAGTTACTTTAATTTTGGTTTGTCTGAATTCTGAAAATACATCTTTTTGGAAGGATTTTTATAATTAACATGACGTATAGGTCAATAATTGAAGTATTGGTTTAGTAGTTTTACATATTCTTCAATTTATACTTTCGCAGATATTAAATTTGACAAAGAAAAAGGTAAGCACAAAACATTTTAAATCGTGCTAAATGGAATAAAATTAAAAATATTTTATTTTCAAACCATGTTATATCAAAACCGTGTAAAAAAACACCGTGTAAAAACAGAATTAGGTGTTTAAATATATGTTAAGTTGATTTGGGAAGACCAAATTTCATGTATAGTTTTCAAACCTACATAATTTTTACTATCTTTGTGTCCGTAAATTCGTGGTTTAAGTCTTTTATCAGAATATAAACAAAATACATTTTAATAGCCATTTGGCAAGAAAAGTTGTTCGAATAGTAGTACAATACAATCTATTGAGATTTGCGGAATTTTAAAATATATAAAAATAAATTTATTTGATAAACACAGCTGTAAACATTTTACTAAAGTTTACGGTTATTAGAAAAAAAATGACATCTGATATGCATAAGAATACGAGTATTGACAATTGATGTCAAACAGTAAAATCAAAAATAACTCAATGTTGACTACAGGCCACGTATGGGGATATTTTGGTCGACTGTTTCTGCCTCGTGTCCGTTCTCGCTGATATTTACACCTAAAGCTCCTTGCCGCCGTATAAAACACGATATATGACTCAGTAGCGCTTATTTTCTTCGCAACTTTTGTAAGAGAGCCATCTAGTGGTGGACGTCTTAAACGTACGCAAGTGTTAAATAGTGAATCACATTTTAAGTGCTGTGCTCAGGTTTTTCCTCTACAAAAATGCCAGGTCGTCCTATTTGGCAGGTAAACTCTTAAATAGTTTGTGTTAAAAAAGGCTTTATTTATTCTCTCATTCGAAGTGATATAAATCTATGTAACAAAATGCTTTATAGACATCGGCTTGAGCAGATCCCGTTCTTGATAATATAGTTTTACATTATATTATTGTATTCAATAGACATTATTTCAATATTCATTATTATTTATACCCTAAAATTTTTAATATAAAATGTACTTTACGTACACTGAATTTGTCGAAATGAAACGGATGTTAAAATTATTTGGTGACTAATCATTTTTCAGTAACCTTGACATGTTTACCTGAAAACTTTCAGGTTTAATATCACACGTGTCATTACAACAGAGTTAAATTAGCAATAAAACAATATAATATCTTAATGGCATGTTATAAACAATTATAATTTTAAGAAATACAAAATAAAGTTTATTTACAAGTTTACATTATTTTTATTATAAATTTATTTAAGTAAGTTATTATCTTATTGTGATTTTAAAGTTATATTATATCTTCTTATGATTTAAATACTGCCATAAATTATTTATTTTATTTCATTTGAACACCAGCGCGCTTACATGTTCATCCTATTGCAATAAAGTAATCATGTCAATATTAAAAAAATTCTTAAAAATAAGAAGAATCTACATAAATAACAACTAAATAGCGAATTCTACTGATGTCAGACTTTTTCAGATTTCTTAGCTACAGAATTATTTTTTACATCTCCGATCATGAAACTGGCTGGTAAATTATGGAATAACTGTTGCATGAATCCAAGTAAAATATCTTCAATAGTTTTTGATAGGATTGGCCTTAAGGATTCCGATACAGGTCTCCAGTTAGCATTCAAGTAAGCATTTGTGCTGTCCTCTGAAAAGTAAGATTTTTTTTTTATAATAAGGGGCAACATCACTAGATTAAATCGTAAATTCGAAAATTAGGTAATTTTATGTATTTAATACAGAATTTAATATTTTCGCTCTAACTCTTGGCAATAAGTGTTTTTCAGTTATTACAACTGAATAAGCAAAATATTCAATGCATTATAAAAATTAACTTAATACACATCATCATCTTATCAACGTTGATCATAACTAAGATTTTTCTTTGTTCCTGTCGTTGTTGAGAACAAAAAGATTCAAACGGACATAAAACGAAAGCAACGCGATGTTGGCGAGAAATTGAACGTTGCAAATTCCAGAACCATGATACTAGGATGACATGATTAAACAGTAGTTTATTAATAAGTACAAAAGCGCCCTCTAGAATAAATAAAGAAAGTTTTATACAACAAAGGCTTTTGATAATTTACACAAAAAATCATAGATGGCAGCACTATTCAGAAATTCAAATGATATTCATATGAAAAGTCAACTTACCCAAAGAAGATATTCCATCGAATAGATTGTTCATCCTCAATTTCAATCCCCCTATAGTATATTTTACATGAGCCGCCGTTACATTGAAAAACACGAACCCATCCTTATTATACAATTTGACATTGCTAACAATGTCGATAGTCATATTAGCTGAAAATAATTTTATACTATTGAAATTTTACTTTAAAAGTTTTTATATTTTAAAATACCGCGTTACATTAAGTTACCAAAAAGACGTTGTTTTTTTTCTGTCTGATACAAATAAAATATTTTTTTTTATTAATGTGTAGCTTATAATAATAAAATTACAATTAAGATAAATATTAATATAAAAAATCTTACTTGGCTCAAACCAACAGACGCCTCGGCCTACTAATGGGATTAATAATATTTTGCCTTTCAAGTCGTACGTTCCTTCTATTCTTATTTTAGGC
>DWHO01000756.1:0-17994 GCA_018247575.1 Eurytides lysithous rurik
CCTTAAAGGCTGGCAACGCATCTGTAATGTTGCAAATGTCCATGGGCGGCGGTGATCACTTACCATCAGGTGAGCCGCTTGCTCGTTTGCCAGACCATGAAAAAAAAAAATGTGGTTGTTAATATCTTTCGTGCAGAATCGAATGTATATTAATATGATCAGTGAAAATTGTTGAAGTTCGTGGAAAAAGGTAGATGTAGTTTACGTTGATAAAACGCAAACGAAACCGCAGGCGAAGTCTATGTAATGCCTAACGAGAGATAGAATAAATTAAGCCTTACCAAGCAACAGGCAGTCTATAAGCTCGACT
The DNA here is from genome assembly GCA_018247575.1 of Eurytides lysithous rurik. Lineage (NCBI taxonomy): Eukaryota > Metazoa > Arthropoda > Insecta > Lepidoptera > Papilionidae > Eurytides > Eurytides lysithous. The sequence continues at coordinate 311 of DWHO01000756.1, forward strand.
ATAACGGGATCTATGTTCCTTCCGCCGAATATAGCTTTGTGAATTTCGGTCCTGTTGTTCTTGAGCAGCTTGTCCAAGTGCGAGATAGCATAAGCCTTTATAGTGGGTATCTCATGATTCAAATGTTCCAAATACCACATTATTTTGTCCAGAAACTCCTCAGGCTGGGTCCTTTTTACGTGTCTTTTAATAACGACCTTCACCTTTTCCGATATCTCCGAATCTTCGAGAAAGAAGAGATCGGACAAATGGCTGCTCAACAAGTTCTCGTTTCTTAGCACCAGATACTGGAATATCTTATTGATTTCCAGCGGAGCGTGTTCGAACTGCTGCAGTAAGGATACAGCCAGATTGGACAATAGCGTACCTAGAGATATATTATCTATGTTACGGATAAACGCCGCCCAGGCTTCAGCCAATATTTTAGGGAACTCCTTCGCCAATGGCAAAGCGGATCTCAGAGTAGCCAGGACTTTGAACCTCAAAGGTGTGATATATTTGACTCCCATCAGTTGCATCATATCGGGAAAGCTTTTGAGGGCTTTTCGTTTGACCGACAACGCGACTTTGGTGTTGACCAGCTTATGGTCGAAATACGCTAGAACACCGAGAAATTTCGGATTTAAGAAGTCCGCTATCTGGGTTGTGCTCATCCTCATGCTCCCGCTTGGTGTCGACACGTCCGGGTCATGACAGGCTAGATATCTGCAAGCGTTCAACACCTTCTCCGGGTTACAGCAATACTGCAGCAGGAACTCAGTCAGAATAACCCTAAAGTGCTTCTTGATAAGGCTCAAAATTGAACACCTAGTCATCCTCTCCAAGACAACGTAGCATTTATCAGCGACGGAACTGGTCTCGTTCAAATAGACATGAACGTAGATGAGTGGGAACCTCTCCACGATGAAGTCTGACACAGAACACTGTACCAAGGACGCGATTTCTTCAATCATCGATGGCACCTCACTGATGGTGGCCGAGTAAGGTATCAAATACGGCAAGAAATGGTGGACGTCCTTAGAAATGAAATCTCTATAACCAACGAAGCCAAAAGCCCTGACAACCTTCAGTAAAGATATTGCGAATTCCCTCCCGCTATGCAGACTGCAGTCGACGAAGAGTCTGCAATAATCCTTTTTGTATCTGTGATATACTTGATTCGGTGTGAAGCCCTGATGCTCACAAAACTCCCTCAGATACACCGCGGCTTTGGGCGCCAATGTGCACTGAGGGTGCATGATGAAGTAAATAAACAATTTAGTCACTGGCAGAATAGCTCTGTCGTTGCTATACGTCCCAAATTCTTTAATCAAATTCAATGTTTCTGTTTGTTGGTTATAATTCCCTTCCAAGCTTACTTGAGTCCGTTTAAGTAAAAGTTTTATACACAAGGAGGAAATGTCTTCTTTTTGTGATATTCCATCGCCTCCTAATTCAAACTGAAATGTGGAGAAGTATGGTATGTGAAGATGAAAATATATATAGAAAAGGAAATACAGACTTTATTATATGATCTGTATATAAAGGTCTTGCAATGGATGTTGAGATTACTTACCTTTGAATTTTTAATAAAAATTTTAAGAGGTTTTAAAATATACTTAATATTTTCCTCATTGATAATTTCCGTTGAGACGCCATGATCAAACACGTTATAATGATTACACAGTCGTTCAAGAAGCATCCAGAATTGAGTATTATTCACATTTGTATAGACTTTAACATTCAAAAACTTCGCAAACAGATTCCGTAATCCGTTAAGTATTGACTGCTGCGATGGAGTCACATCAAATTCATCTCTGTTTATTTCTAAATGTTCCTTGTTTATTTCATTTAAAAAAACGTCATGTTGTTTGTTCCCATGATTATGACAGGTATAGCAGATAACAGATATATTTAAAGCTGTATTTTTAAATATAGAATGTCCCAATATTGTGTTGTGTTCAAGAATAATGCTGTACATTCCCATAGCCATGCAAGCCACAACTGGAACAGCAAATGTTAGCTGTGCTTGTACTTCAGAATCCTTAGAAAGTAATGCTGGGATCAATATTTCTCCAATAAGCTTACTAGCAGAAGATATTTTAGATAACATAAGGAGTGGACAGAGGCCAATAATCTGAAAGCAATCAAAAATTTGAAAACTGTTAGTTTTACAATAACAATTCTATTAAGAGAAAGTAAACAAACATGTACCTCTTTGTAAGTAGCAACACATTTATTTTTCGTGATAGAATTGACAAGAAGCAAAGTTATTTTATCAAAAATAATATTCTCTTTCATCTTCAAAATTATTCTAGACACCAGTATATATTTTAACAACCTAACTTTTACATTGTCATCATACCTGACAACACTATCCAAATTCTGTTGACTATTTTGTAGACACAAAATTTGCAATAGCATATTTAATTTAGATGAAGAGAAAGAATTTACATTATAAAATATGGAACTAGACAATGATACAGTTAATAAAACGACATTTAAGAATAACAACAAACTATTGTTGTCTTGAAGCAACACATAATCATATTTGTTTATAATTTTTAAAAACGACCTCCACATTTTTTGTGACTGACTATCATCTAAAAGGCTTACACTAAAGCTGTAACTTTTCTTACACTTAATAGAGACATGTTGCAAAATTGTCAACGCAGATAAACATTTGCTTAATGTATATGACAAAACACAAACATCTTGATTTAAGTCTTTGTTGAATTCCAAAGAGTTTATCACATTAATCAGTTGAGCAACATACCAATTTTCACTTAAATGAAAATCATCACGATTTCCTTTCATGTTATCAATATCCAGCAATATTTCTCTTAAATAACATTCTGCCAACATATTGATTTCAATAGAATCTTTCCTTTCTAATTCCAATATATCTTTAGGTAAATTAATTTTATCACTTAATGATAAACAATGCAGTTTTAATTCTTTATCTAAAATGCTATTGGATTTTTTCAAAATTGTACTACATATAGACGAAAATATGTCTTTATGCTCCACTACAAGATATTCATCTGATGTTTTTATCAATTTTAGTAACACTGCATTAAGTCTTTTGACAAGGTTTGAATTTAAAGTGCTGTTTTGAACAAGCATCTCAATGGATTGTACAATACTCTCAATTCCACATAATAATTGCTTATATACAGTTGGAAAACTAGTTTGGAAATGTATCCCTGATGCATTATTAGTATTAATGATCAAATTGCAAAAAAAAGTTAAAGAAGATAATTTAATATCTGTACAAAAGTTTTCGAGCATGTACAAAACTTGACTGAATAGTTTGTTAAGATTAAAATAATTTCTATCAATTTTTAATAAAGATGGTGGTATACATTCCGATAATAACTGCAAGACAATATCTATTAATAAAGTGCAGGTATTAATGCTGTTCACTTTAACACATATTTGTTCTAAATTTAACTGTACATCTGGTATCTCTATCTGTTCCGGCGAAAAGTAGTTTAACATAATATCTTGACCAATATCTGTCTCTAGATGTTCATTATAATATTTTGTAAGATCATCCAGAATTGAGTAGTATGGTTTCATAAGTTTTTCATAAAAGGAAGCCGAGTTCACACACAATATGTTCAGTATTTTTACTTGAGCATCTTTACTTTGTATATGAATCCTAAAAACAAAAAAATAATTGTTATGAAGGCAGAGAATAAAACTACATTACAAAAATTAATCAAAACAGTGTGTTGACATGAAGTGTATCAATTAATTATTAGATCCTTACATATGAAATTAGCATACCATTATCATCTTTACACTTTAGCTTTTTTATTAGCAGTTCATTGATTCCATTTGTGTAAGCAAGAATCAACAAAATTTCAAAGATACTAGATTTTTTATTTGGCCTCCTTCCTTGCAAACAATTGTCAAAATTTCGAAAAAGATAGTAATGTGTTGGGGAAAGGTCTGGACAGTATGGTGGGTATCAGAGACATTGTAATCACAACTTCTCTAATTGCTTGCAATGGGCAAACTTAGCAACGGTGGGCTAGTGCAAATGATATGTCTTAACAACTTGTTTCACAGTTTCTTATTCCATCATGGTTTGCAATAATTGACAATACAAATCTGCCATAATTGTCTGGGCAGAACTTTGCAAGCTGTAGTATATGACACCAGCACTGCCACACCAAATACTCACAATTGGCTTTTTCAGAGTTGATTGCCAGTTCTTCTGAATTTGACCACTGTGACAAGCATTTCCGATCATCTTACTGGATCCATTTATTCTAACTGCTTCTACAAAACTGATGCCACGATGCAACTCGTTTTCGTAAATAACGCGATATTTTAACCTTTTCATTTTATGAACAGAACAATGTCAAAGAAAAATTTAATGTTGAAAAAAAGTAAAACAACATGTTTGAAAAAAAAGTGAAAAACCAATATTTGAGATCAGCATGGCCAGTTTGACAAAACTCTGATTTGGTATGTAAGGACCTAATATAAATGTATATTACACAGGTATCATACACAATAAGTTATAATACACATTTTATTTCTTCAATGTATTCCTAGACCAAATGAGCAACATTTTAAGGAAAACCAAAAGAAAACAAAGTATTTTGTATTACAAAAGCACTACAATATGAATTCAAAGATAATTAAATATTTAAAGAAAATTATAAATTTACTTACTTATTCAATTCTTTTACAGAACACACATAAAATAATCTGCCCAGTAACCAAGTATTAAATGCACAATAATATGTATCAGGACACTTTGCAGAACCAGGCTTTGGTACTAACACTTCTGAAAAATCTCTAAAAGAAAACAAACATTTTTAAATATAAATTTACATACACTACCTTACATAAAGCATTGATGTGCTACAATTTCATTTTAACACATGCATTAAAATAAAAAACAAAAAATTAGAAAATTTTCTTCATGAAAGCTCAAATTTCCTTGAACATTCCATCTTTTGAAACAAAATTATCCTAACCGACTCTAAGATATAAAAAGACCATTCATGATAAAAAAAAAATTCATTATATACATACCAATGTATAGAAAAAAATAAAGGATCAAGTGAAGGATCTTCAGCACAAGGCTACTAAATGTTTTCAACTAATTTAAAAAATGTATGATGGTATACATTACCTTTAAACATTACTTGTCATTGAAGTAAACACGATAATGTTTGCGACTTATTACTTTGTTAAGTTAGGATTGCGTTAATATAACCGAAGCAAAAGGAGTCTAAATATTCAGTTAAGTAATTAGAAAATTAATCAAAAGTAGCATTTTATTTCACTCACCCAGAAAGTTTTAATATAGATGTCAATAGTCTATCAAGACCATCACCGGCGTGTTCTAAATTATTAAATAATACCATTGTTGGAGCATTAAACATTTGCCAAACTGTAAATGGTCCGTCATAAATATCTTCATCCATCATTTAAGGTATGCCTTCGAGTCTGACTAAACGTAAACAAAGTTTTTACTTGTATTATTTCTTATTAAAATTTAATGACAGCTGACAGCTGACTGGATGATTATTATTTCGAGTTTCCCGCCAAAAGTGATGAAAAATCAGAGCGACCTAAATTAAATTTAGTAAAATAATTAGTCATTATTACTTTTTAATGTGGCATTTTGTACAAATGAAATAATTGCGACTTCCCAACTTTCAGCGATAGGAATATTATGTAAAAAGCAATTTTATAAATATATTACTGTGACTTAATCTTTAAAAGCTGTCGTTCATAAAGATCACTGCTTATTCTGTTTAAGAAAGGTAAAAAGTAAAAAACACAATCAAATACCGCCTTCTGGGGGTTGGCCCGAGGACTGAAAGCGGAGCGTCGCGAAATCCTTCCACCATTAGTCCGTGCTAACGGCGCATCACCTGCGCTACATGACTCTGAAAAAGCCGAATGCCTAGCCGACAATCTAGAGCTTCAGTGCTCGTCTTTTCCCACAACCACCGATCCGAAGAACTTGCAAACAGTGGAATGCGAACTCCTCTCCTGTCACCTCTGACGAAGTCACTACACTAACTTTATTAAAGGCCTTAAGCCACGATCGGCCCCGGGGCCAGACGAAATTAGCAACAAATTATTAAAAAAGCTTCCACGCCCAGTTGTCAACCTTCTGGTCAGCGTTTTTAATGCGCTTCTCTTTAGCTGCTCCTTCCCAGACGACTGGAAAGAAGCCATTGTCATTTGGATACACAAACCGGGTAAATCTCAAAACCTCGCTAGCTATCGCCCGATTAGTCTCCTCAGTTCGCTGGGGAAACTCTACGAGCGTATAATAGCCAAGCGTCTCAAGAACTATGTCTTTTCTCACTATATGAACTTTCAGACCCGGACACTTGTGTCCCCTCCAAGTACAACGCCTCACGGAGCACATCCTCCAAGGCCTCACCCGTCACAATTCCCTCAGCACGGGGACCCTCTTATTTTATATCGCAAAGGCGTTCGACAAAGTCTGGCACGACGGCTTAATTTACAAACTGTTTTCTCACGGCGTGCCGGACAGGCTTGTGTACATCTTACGAGCCTATCTGTCGATTCGATCTTTTCGCTACCAAGTGGAAGGCGCCCTTTCCTCTAAACGCCCCATCAGGGCAGGAGTTCCCCAAGGTTCGGTACTTTCACCGATCTCCTACCTATTCTCGCTTTACACATGCGACATTACCATACCTACCAATGTCAACCTCGCGCTTTTCGCGGATGACACTGCCCTCTATTACACTGGCACTTCAGCCAAAGTCATTTCATGCCTCCCCCCAAACTCAACCGACCGCCTAGGTGAATGATTCCGTACTTGGAGGATAGATGCGGATAAAAGTGTAGCCGTATTCTTCACCCGAAGAATAATCACTGACATTCACCCGATCACCAAGGCCAAACGCCACTTGCTAGGCAAAAATTACCACCCTCTACGGCCAACCGATCCCTTGGGAAAAAAAGGCCAAATACCTAGGAGTCACCCTTGACGCTAAACTCTCGTTTAATGTACATCTAACCGCCGTCCGTAACAGAGCCACTTACGCCTCCGACCGTCTCAGCTTAATCACGAATAAAAATAGTAAAATGTCTCTAAGACACAAGCTTCTCTTATACAAGACATGCATCAGACCCATTATGTCCTATGCATGCTCTTAATTTGCGCACGTCAACCTGCTACTTTTAAATAAGCTCCAGGTAGTACAAAGAAATTATATTAGTACAGAACAAAACAAAAACAATCAAACAAATGCTTTAAACTTTACATAGACATTTCAATCCTTATCTACTAATTATTCAAACAGTTAATATGAAATCGAAAAAAAAAGAAATAAGGTTTTGATATGGTCAATAATTATCTACGATATAACAAATTTTTAATCCCTTTTTTTGTTAATTCAATTCCGGATTGGGTATTAGTTATTGTGAGAAACCACAAAATTAGATCTGCACCATCTTTTTTTTGATAAAGGAAGATACAAACTTTTGCGTATGTAAATAATATCTCTTTATGTGTACGGAAGAATTAAAGTATCTTCTTTCCCAAAGCAAATCGTTTAGAGTCATGTCAAAAATTACCTGTATTCTTTTATAAAACAAATATTGTATCCATATAAATATCGAAACCCTAAAGGATCGTAATACAGTGAAAGTGTGACTTGTAAGTGTTCATTGATTTTGCTTTTTCACCGCACCGCTTAGTTATTTATCTCTGTGTAGCAAACGTACACTACCACCGTTAAATATACAAATACAAGTTGCTTAAAATAAATAAAGGCACATCACTACTTGTCTCTTCACAGATTCGTTATACAAAGCGAGCACATTAGGGGTGTTCATGTAAAAAAATATCGATATTTTTTTCGATGTAATATATCGTAGTGTTCTATCGATACTTTACGATGTATCGTACAAATATATCGATATTTTCAATATATCGTAAGTAATTTGTTTATATTTAACTATTCTTACAATATTAAAAATCAGATAGAGTTCAGATCAATATGAGTAAAAACAGGTTATTTGTACTGAGAACGAAGCAACAAGCGAGAGACCACACATATTATATTTTTACTACAAATGCTGCCCACGCGGAAAATTATATATCGGAGAATTATACGTGTCGTTGCGTTCTGTTACTGCAAAGGCTGGTTTTTCAATATTTTGGGGTTTTACTCAAGCTTCCATCCTACCATAAATAAAGGAATCAGTATAAAAAAAGGAATGGAATGTGCTTTTAATTTCTCACAATATTTGGTATCCGATATGTGGAATATCGAATGAAATATATCGATTGTACACATCGATACTAGATCATTCAATAATATCGGGTTGAAGTGATATATTGCGTGCATACATCGATTTTTTATCAAATATCGATATATATCGTGCACATTATGACATTTAAATTTATCGAATCTGTGATCCCTTTCATATTTATCACTGGTATTAATGCACTACATAAACTAGTTACTGACAATTTTTTTTAATAACTTTATGGAAAACAACGCCTTCCTATACAAAAAGATATATTATCAAAATTTAACTTCATCTAAAGTTTAAAAACAATACGTGGCTATTATGGAACTATACGTGATAGCGCTTATTATTATCGGTGCTTGTCTTTTGAGAATATTATTCCTTGTTTTCAAGATACTCACTTCAGAATGTTCAATGCAGATTAAAGAGTCATCGGTAAAAACAATCGTGTGTATTGGATCTGGTGGTCATACTACTGAAATATTAAGGTTGATGTCTAATTTAAACGCCAAAAAATTTCAACCTCGTCTGTATATTATGGCCGATAGTGACGTAAATAGTGAAGTGAAAATATTAATGTTAGAAAAAGAATCTTCTGATTATATTCTTAGTCGAATACCTAGAAGTAGAAAAGTGAGACAATCATATCTTTCCGCTGTATTCAGTACATTGCATTCAACTTTTTGCACTATTCCAGTTGTTTATAAATTCAAGCCTGATGTAATTCTTTGTAATGGCCCAGGTACTTGTATACCAGTATGTGCTGTTGCTTTCTTACTTAGATGTTTCTTTATATTGGATTGCCGAATTATTTTCATAGAAAGTTTGTGTAGGGTAAGAACACTGTCATTATCAGGAAAAATTCTACAATATTTTGCTGACATATTTGTAGTACAATGGCCTCAATTAAGGGATGTCTGTTATAGAGCAAAATATTTTGGTAGATTAACATAGTAGAAATAAGAAATATAAATATGTTCTAACATTAAACAACTGTACTGTATACAATAAAACATCAAAAAGCCTGCTGAATATGCAATTATTTAAATGCATTTCAAATATCCAATCAATTCCAAAAAAAATTACTAGATAAATGTAATTCAAATTGTTAATGCTTCTAAAGAATATTAAATCATAAATGAATTAGAGTTAAAATGTCAATTGTATCACTTTATTTTACCTCTTAATTTATAATTTGAATATCATCTGTCACACATAATAATTAATAATGATAGCCTCACAAGTATGCAAACACGAAATGTTAGCCTTTACTTATATATAAAGGTAATATATATTTGTAACTAACTGAACAACAAGTTGTTGAAAAAATATTTATGCAAAATGCATGGTGAATGTGGTTAGAAAAAAACAATTCCAGTAATAAATGTATTGATGTAATCTTCTGATTTCTAAAGTAACATCTTTATCAGATCAATACTTAGCTATTCTATACACAATACAATATTCTTCTTTTTATAAATTGCCATCTATAAAAATGTAAATGCTTCAGTCTTAGCAACATGTGCATGATCAGACCACTAATCAATTCGAGATTGAGGTTACAACTGACCCAATAGTTTTTTAGAAGATTAAAAACAAAGATTGTTGGTTAGAGCTGCATCACATAGAAATTCTATTAAATTAATCTGTAACTGCACTTTGAAAGTATAGGATTGACATGTTAACAAAACCTGCAATTAATACACTATTTAGCTGTATATTCCTCAATGAAAATTTATGTTATATAGCTCTAGCCTAAATGGTAAGTAACAAGAACATCAAATGTGGAGTCTTTCTCACATGCTATCGCAAAATCCTATATATAGTTTACATTTGCATTTAAAATATATAATTTTTAATTGATCACAGTTTACAATTCTTAACAATGCATAACAGGGGCACAATTTCCTTATTATTTATTTGGACAATGTTAATTTTATATTGTAGTAGGTATGCAATTATAATAAAAAGGATTGATTTCATTTTGCCAATGAAGAATGTTCTTTCTTTATAGATAATTTGATTATATATACACAAGGAGTTTCCACAAAATTTTATTTAAAAAATACTTCAATTTGAAGATTAATGGCTTTTTTGAATAGACCCTTTTAAATATTTTTGAAAAATATTACATTACTTCATTAAATAAACATCAGACATATTTTACAAAAAAATATCAACAGACACATTTTCATCACTAGGTCTTATACAAATAGATATTCGAAAGTATTCAAACAAGCAGAAAAGTAAATTTCTTTTTTCTGTCTTGTTTTAATGATATTGACTAAGTAAGCAAAATCACTTATTAAATTAAAAAAAGATGCATCCTCTAAACTGGCTCTATTTTTCACCACTATGAAATTGAGGTTATTTTACCTTATCAAACTTATAATTCATCTTATTAATAATGTAAGGCTTTTTCTTAAGTCTCTAGAATATGCTTAATAACAATATTGCCAACACTTCAATATTTGAGGCACATCTGAGGATACTATGATATACATAGTTAACTAATGTAACATATAAGTACAAAGGAAGAATTAAGTTTTACTTACATAAGTATAATATAAACAAAATAATTAAGTAGACCAAATCAGGGTTTGATAACGGAAGTTGTACTAGGCATTTGATTACTGGTTTCTTGTTTGGCACTGTCGTCAATTCTGTTCTCCATCCTTAGTTTTTCATCATCAATGAGGTACATAGCTTCATCATAGGTTGGTGGCGGTGGTTCAGAATCTGATGACTGGGCTTTACTTGTAGCAGCAGTAGCAATTAGAGCATCATATGATGGAGGCAATGTTGCACTTGATGCTGTTCTAGGCACTTGGTTACCAAAAGCTTGTTCTGCTTGGACTGCAGCCATATCCTAAAAGCAATAATTTTACTTTATACCATATAAAAATAAATTATCATTATTTATACAACACCTTGATTACTACAGGTATGTTGTTCACCACTTTAAAAATATGCTTCTAATTAAATCACAAATTGAATGACAGGCCCTCTCCTTAATTTTTTGTTAAACAATTGATGCTCAATTAATTATGTTTTGGGAATTAAGAATTATCCATTATTTATTGTGTTAGAACACAATAAATAAACAAAACAATTTTATATCCTCTAGAAGTTGACTCTTAAGGATTAGGCAAATTTTAATAACAAAGTATTATTGATTAAAAAATAGTTTTAAGTTTCAATATAAAAGCAAATTTATCATCTTATTGACATATACAACTACTAGCTAAACAATGAAAACTAAGAATTTTTTAAGGTTGTTATACACACACACACAAATGTATGCATATATATATATATTTAATATGGTAGGTAATACATTTTAACTAATGGCAAAACATTTTCCAGTGGATAAAATTGTAAAGCTGTTGTTTAAACACGCGAATTTTAGACATCCTTGTAATTCAAATGTGCACAAGTTGATAAGGCAAACGATATTAGGTGAAGGCTATATAAACATTACTCACAAGACACATTTCTTCCTGTTAAAATATGAAGTCATTACTTAAATTGAATAGTTTTTTTTTTATTTTTGAATTTTATAAAGAATTCGTCGATTTGAGTATATCTTTAGTATTATCTTTATGTATTAGTTTTTTAAAATACGACAGTCATATTACTAACCCTGATAATAGCACGCTGGTGTAGCAGCATTTGTATGACACTTTTCCTTCTTAAGTACAACATACTTTTAACGGCTACCATCATCCCAGAACAAATAAATATGGGTCCAACTAGCCACATGTGTCCTAAGTTGCTTAATATATAACCATCTGTATCACCCAAGGCCAGAACTGTTATAACAGTACCAACTGAAAAAAGTACCATAGAAAGCACAAAGTAAGAATAGCTGGTACAATCACATCGACCAAATCTTTGATCTTCGTCTAAGTCGAAATCACGGTGCCGCAAACGATGCAGACGTTGTCGAATAAATGGGCTATCGAAAACGGTGGCCATTTTCTATTAATATAAAATTTAAAACCGCAGGGAAAACGGCAAAATCACACTTAAAAATAATACATATTTCTTGTTTGTTATTTAGTTGTATACTCGCGATATATCAAAGACAAAATAAGATATACATATGTGTAAATTTTCTCTTGATTATTTCTACCTTTCTATCACAGATAAAACAAATTAATTTTGTTTTAGAGAAAACAGACATCAAAGAGCAAGACATTAATGTTTAGTTCATAACAATAGTTTCTCTTAAATAGCTGTCACACAGATTGTAATGCAACTTTTTACACATCTCAATATAAAAGTCGCGCCTCTCTTCGGAGAGAAACAATTATTTTCATTTTTAGTTACAAAGACAAGTCAGGCATCTGATTTGTACGTTAAAACAAAGTATATAATAATTGTGTATTCAATTATACCAGCGATTACGCTATTTTAATAAATGTCGCAATCCAAATTTTGGCTACGAGTGCCAATCTTAATAAATCAATTACGTGGATTTTTTTTTCCAATAATGTTGGTGCAGCTACAGGTGCAACTACTATATTATATTGGATCGACAAATAGCTGGGACCGATTCACACACTAGTATGCTCGCCCATTTAGACTTGGTTTTTTTTGCAATAAAAAACAAGAAATATGGCCGCAGATGGATATGGATATTAATCGATATCCATCTGTGGCCAAATTTAATATAAGAATAAGATATTTCAGGACAATGTACGTTTGATTTTACCGGTCACCTTTTATTTTCCGAAGTCTTCGCAATTGTCGGCATAACATTGCAGTTACAGAGTATCCCAAACCTCTGATGATAATTTTTTTTCTACCAGATTCAAACACGCCATTAATCAAACTTCGTTCAGGTAACTTTCTTAAAGACCCACTCAATTATCTCACAGAAAATCAATGTGAGGTGGCCGGTAGCCCATTCCCCTCCCACCCCTACTTCACTCTCTCACTCCATCCCCTACCACGTCCTCCCTTTCCTTTTCCATCCCACTCACTCCCCCCCTCCTCCCACTCTTAAAATTCCCCCCTTAAAATCTGACAACTTTTTCTTCGCATTTGCACTTTCTATAATGTTGGAAATGTTCATGGCCGGCGGTGATCACTTACCATCAGGTGAGCCACTTGCTCGTTTGTCAGCCTACTCCATAAAAAAAAGTAAAAAAAAAGGAGCCCATAGTTCACAGATTTTACCGTCTAGGGAGTCCATTACACCAGGCGGCTCTTAGATAATTGACGCCTATAAAACTTGTTGCATTTTTGTGGGGTCGGCATTTAATTAAAGTTAACCAATTTTTAGGAGTTGTGGGAAAGTATAGGCGGGATGATTTAATCGGGCGCGTAGACGAGGACAAAATTTTTAATTTTTTTTTTATTAAATCTGTATCTTGTATTTTGAAGCATGTATATAGTATTTTTACATTGCATTAAAAATTTTCGTACTTTAAAGGATGGCTTTTTAGACTTGTTTTTTTTTCTGAAACTTACCTTTCTTATTAGTAATAATTTGTAGTATAGCTAGTGTGGAAGACAATAGCCGTGGGTCGTCGATGTATTTATCGTTAACGAAACTAGACCGTTGATTTTCGTTCATGGACTAGTTCATCAAACAGTTAAATTCGTCGACTAGTCAACGTGTGAGTTTCGTTAACTTGCAACATATTATAACGGTAGGATTATAGACTAGTATTAGAGCCTGAAATTTGAAAGCTGTCGTTGCGTCGTTAGTATTACATTATTATTTTTTTATTTTGAAAATTTGTGTAGTGCTAATGAATCGAATGACGTTTTATGCGTTTTTATCTATGTATTTGCAAAGCGGAACAAATTACACAACTATTATACTTAGTCTGGCCATAGATACTGTTACAATTAAAAACAAACAAAATATTACTTTTGAGATTGGAATATGTAATTTTTATACAGTTTTGTTCATTGTTCTTTTTATTTACGCCACTATATTGTAAAATATCTGTAATATTAAAATGGAGTTTAGAGCAAACCTTACTCTCTAAAACTGACCATAAATTATAATCCAGTGGATTAAGATTATGACTAGATGCCTAGACGACCAGTCTTCAGCTCTGATGAAGTCCGGAACGTTCGTAGCATAACATAACTAATATTTAAAATTTCTAACATTCGAAAAATAACTACTTCGTTATCAAATAATAGGTCAACCTTAAGCGCAATTCGTCTAAAGAAAGTAAAAGTTCTGCCAAACAAATAAACAAACAATTATCATCGCACTCTTTCGCACGCGTACAACCAATACTATCTAAAATCATCGCTAATATATCGTATTAATATGTATATAAAGTACATATTCGATAAAATTTGCATTGCATTTTTCTTCATACAATATTGTTCTTTCTATACAAGTATGAACTTATTAACTATTATATTTGAGTTCAAGTTTGTTTGCTCGACGATGTTAATTCAACGGACGCATTCATGAATCTATATTACTCGACTACGTTTACAAGTATCGTCGCGTTCACTTATGTCGAAACGAACGTATGGACTCTCAAATTTAATCGTCTACGAATTCAACTAGTCGATTGGTTGATGAACCGTCGAAACGTTAAATGTCATTCGACGGTCTATTTGTCCGTCCATTCAATGTCCATCGCTAGAAGACAATATGTCACTATACTATAATGTCAAAGCCTGTGATGACGCAAAACTGGTTATATTGATATTTCTTTATTTTGCGTTGTTTGATTGACTCAAAAAAGGAATAAAATAAACTTATTAACATTACTATACTGTTAACAGGCTTTTTTTAAATATCTACACCATTTAAGTACTTTTAAATTTTTTCGTTATGTCTCATTTTATATTTATTTTTTGTTTTATGTGTATTTGTAAAAGTGGTGAGTTTCATTTTACATCCAATGTGACAGACGTAATTTTAATCATTGGAATGGTAAAGTAAATAATTTGTTTCAGTTACATGCGTACTTGACGTGTCACTGTTAAATGATGGCCCCGCAGTTCGGGGTTCAAAAATTACGTTCACTGCTAATGTTGTAGGGTATGCTGGTGAAAATCTTAAATTTGTTTTTTGGGACGATGTGCAACCGCAACATGAAAGTGAGGTAATAATTAAATATTCATGTTTTTATAATAGAAAATATGGATAATACCAATAATTGACATTACAATTCTTCATTGCTGAAAGTATGAAAATAAAAGCTGAATTACCTATACAGGTTAATAATTTCAAAACTTATATACAGTAGAATGTAGCAGTTTTTGTAATTACTTATTTCACTTTCCATTTTTTCCTTTGACTTCACAATTCTGGCTGTCTCATGGTTTGTTAAAACTATATATAAGATAAAAATGAGCAAGCAGCTCGCCTGATGGTAAGTAATCACCGCCACCCATGGACATTTGCAGCATTATAGCACTAGCAAATGCATTGTCAGTCTATAAGAAGGGAAATTTTTTAAAGGGGGAGGTAGAAGAGATGAGAGGGAGGTAAGAGGAGGAGCAATAGGGGGGACCCCTTGGGGATGGAGAAAGAGATAGAAAGGGGAGTGAGAGAGGAGGAAGGAAAGGGAGGGGGATAGGCCACTGGCTACCTTGCTCACCAGATGAAGAAGCAAAAATATTTCCATTTTATGCCAATTTTCTGTTAGGTTGTGGTACTTATTTAGTTTGAGCCGGCCCAATCAGCAGTGGGTGCAGCTGCGTGGCTCTACCACCGTAAAGTAGTTATAAGAACATTAAAAACATATAGAAAACATAACTTACAAGATGCCTCATTTTTTAACCTAATATAAAAATTTATGACAATAAGAAATAGATAATAATCTTATAGTATATATATTTTATTATTCATATTATAAAGTATCACATTAACTTTTCCTGTACTGCCAATTAGATATTACTGTCTTCTCTAATGTTGATTGGTAATTCTTCGGCCACCAAGGAAGTTTTCCATGACTTTGATTGAGAAGACTTTCTAAGGCCCAATACACAAGATTATGAAAAAAAATATCTTTTGTTAGGTTAGGTTGTCTCAAAATAGTCACTTTTTGATTAACTATTATTACTTATACTGAGGTATCTCAATTAAGAATAAACAATACATTGGATTACATTGTCCGGTTGTTATTTATCTTTATCTTCTATGCGTGATATCTTATCTGTCTTTTGTATAGTGTAACAAAATTGTAACGGTTGTGATAATTACTGTATTAGTTATTAAAATAACAACAATGGTAATAAATTTTATTTTGATACTCTGATAATCATCTTTGACATAAAAATTGAAATATACAGGATATTTAAATTTTTCAGTTCAGCTCAGTTGGTTCAGAAGTTCTTAAGTATAGTAAAATGTGTGTACTTTCACACATATTAAACACCAACACACCAGGAAAATATTTGCCTTGTATGCTAGTTGTCAATTTACAGTATTTTATATGCCATCATCAATCATCAATCATTGAATTTTTTAAAATGTTTGTCTATAGTTTGTACTTTCTACAAATGTATCAAAATGGACAGTGGAATACCCTAAAGAACTTTATGAAGCAGGAGAATACACAACAAAAGTGAGACTGATGAAAAGTTTCTATGGGATATGGTATTATGTAGCTTCATCTAGCACAACCTTCAAGTTGACAGGTAATTAAGTTCAAAAGTTTTTTTTCCTAAAGGACACAAAATTCATGATTCAATGAAATTTACAAGATTCATCTTAACATGTAAAGGATGGGTTCCATAAATTTACATTTTGCATTGTGACTTCTTAGGATGGATCATGTAGATCTGTTTTTGCATGAATATTTAGTATGTTACATTAGTTAGCACACTAAAAATTCATGCAAAAACATAGATCTACTTGACCTGTCCTAAGAAATCACAATGGAAAACATAAAACTATGGGGTCAGTTTGTTAAGTGTTGCATAAGGTATGCCAAAATGCTGTGTTTTGAATTCTTATGATATTTAAACTATAACAAAACTGTAAAGGTATTTACTGGCACCATACTATTATCACAATGCTTACCTTGGAATTGTGTAAAGGCTTTATGGTACAAATTAATGGAACATACTAAGTTTTCATTGTTTTTGAAAGTATTCTTCACATAAACAAAATGGCATGAAATAAAGTTAGATTAAAAATTTTAAATTCTCTGTATGAACTTTTGAGAAATGCTGAAAAAAAGAAAAATCTATCTGCAAAAATGTTTTATTTAAAAGGCTGCCATACCCTGTAAACTATGTTGCAAAATGCAACTGCAATCTACAAATAAGTCCTATCACTACTACCATGAAAATAAAATTCTGGCTTTCTGTCAGGCTTTTGTTGGTTCACAATATTGTATTGGTATTCTGATTGAAATTGCAGTTTGTGATTTAATATTTATTTATCACTGTCACTGGGTCACCTGATGGTAAGTGATAACCGCCCATGGACAATTGTGGCA